>ML106920.1:36869-51549 GCA_003697995.1 Taxidea taxus jeffersonii
AGATGACATCGTCACAGAGTCGGGGCAGTCTGGGACAGGAGGATGGAGTTGGTGAGCCCTCACAAGTGGCTCTCCTCATGCATTTTTGGCAATTATTTTTATGGAAAGCATGGATCAGACTCTGACACATCCCATCAGAGCTGGCTTCTCAGCCAAGCCCTCACCAACCATCAATTGCTGGGGGGAAATGGGGACCCATATGTTTAAAAGTCTCAGCACAAGCCACAGACAAGGAGAGAATATTTTCCAGACACATGACTGAGAACAGTCTGTACCCAGAGCCTAGGAAGAAGTCTCAAAACTCAATAATAACAAAATAGAGAATCTGACTATACAGAATTGATGCCAAAGAAGAAGGGAATAGCCAATAAGCATGTGAAAAGATGCTCAGCATTGTTTATTATTAGGGAAATGAAAAATAAAACCACAGTGAGATTTCATTTCATCCCCCTAACAGATATGGGAAAGTAACTAACAACACCAAGTTCTGGGGAGGGTGAGGAACTTTCGGAGCACCCACGTGATCTGGTCATTTCACTCCAAAGGACTTACCCAAGACAGAAGAGAGCGTATGTCCATAGAAATATGCATGTATGGATGTTTCCTTATTCGTAAAAGCTGGTGCTGGAAACAAATGGCTAAACAAATCGTGCTCTATCCATACAACGGAACACTCTTCAGCAATAAAAAGGAAGGATTTTTTTTTTTACATGCAACATTGATAAAGAAGCTAGACACATCAAAACACATGCTGTAGGGTTCCATTAGGGAATATTATGGAAAATGAGAACTAATCAGTGGTAGCAGAAAGCAGATTAATGGTTGCCTAGGGTAGGGGAGGAGGTGTGGCAGAGAGGAATGGGAGGGAGAGATTCTCAAAGGGCAGGGGAGCTATTTGAAGGGGAGGAGTATTGCAACACACTGCATGTCTGGGTCCTCCACAAAATTCATGTGTTAAAACCTGACTCCGGGGAGCCGGGGTGGCCCCATCAGATGTCTGCCTTCGGCTCAGGTCATGATTACAGGGTCCTAGGATCGGGTCCAGAATCAGGCTCTCTGCTCACCAGTGAGTCTGCTTCTCCCTCTCCTTCTCATTCTCCCTCTGTGCTCTCTCTCTCTCTCTCAAATAAATAAATAAAATCTTAAAAAAAAAACAAAAACAAAAAATACCTGAGCCCCTATGTGATGCTATTTGGAGGTGGGGCCCTTGTGATGGTGATGTAATTGGGTCATGAGGGTGGAGCCCCTGAATGGGATTGGTGCCCTTACGAAAGCAAGCCCAGTTCCCCTTCTGCCACATGAGAACACAGTGAGAACAAGGCCGTCTGTGAACTGGGGAGTGAGCTCTCACCAGATCTCCCCCAGTCTGGTGGCACCTTGGTCTTGAATTTGCCAGCCTTCGGAACTCTGAGAAATACACATGGTTGTTCAAGCCTGTCTATGGTATTTGTATTAGAGCAGCCCAAAGGGACAAAGACAGGTCTATTTATTAACATGATTGTACTAGTGATTTCATGGGTATATGCATATGTCAGACTCATCAAAGAAAATACATTAAGTTTGCACAGTTTATTGTATGTCAACTATAATGCAATAAAACTGTTCAGAAATTTTAGAAAGGCCACTACATCACAGTGCCTCAGGAGCTCTGTATGTGGTGCTCCGTAGCCAGGTGCATCATGGGCCCCAGTTCCACGTTCCGTCTGTCCGTCCGCACCCTGTACCATGCAGCTTTGCAGTGCCCTCCCACTGTGGGTGGGCAACTATCCCACTCCTTGACAGAAACCATATGGTTCCACCATATGACTTGCTTCTGGCGGTGGGACATCAGCCGATGTGGATGAGGCTGTACATTGGGGCTGCCTCTTGCATCTCGACCTTGGCTACAAGGACATGCTCGGACTGACCTTCCAGAGGATGAGAGACACATGGAGCAGAGCCAAGATGCTCCTGCAGCCCGGTCAAGATCAGCCTACAGCAGCTGACAACCATGGGACTCTCCCCTGTCCTGCCAGACAGGTGGGTCCAGCCAGGATCAGCAGAGCTGCCTAGCCAACCCACAGTCTACACAAAGAAGCAAGCAATGAATGTGTTTCAACATTAGCCAATGAGCTTCTGTGATTTTTGATAGGTGGTCCGTGGCAACAGATCACTGATTCAGGCCCTGTATGAAGGAACAGTCTGGGGGGTAACTGGGAAGGCTTGTCAGAGGAGGTAAAACAACTGGGGCTTCCTGGTGAGTGTGAGAACCAGCCAGAGGAATGACAAGGGGACAGCAAAAGAGTAGAGGTGGGCAAGTGTGTAGGGCTGCTAGAATTCAGGATAGGAAACTGGACAAAACTCAGGGTGGCCAAAGCTGAGGGTGTTCCTGTAGGGAGATGGAACAGAAAGAGGCCAGCCCACAGCAGGAAGGACTTGAATGCCAAGCAGAGGTACTTTTAGGGAATAGGGAGCCATGCCAGGTCTTCACTGAGGCTGGCCTTTGAGGATGACCATTCATGTGGCCAGGGTGTGTGGGTTGGTAGATGGAGCTGACAAGACAGGAGGCTGGGGACCCGGTGCAGGGCAGCAGGGGAGCAAGGATGGCTGCCGAAGCCCTGGCTGGTGTGGAGACCTGGTGAGAGCCTTTGGAGGGGCAATGACACCGGAGGATGTCCCTGCCTGTGCAGCTGGTACTTCCCTTACAGCTGTCCCGTTCCAGGCTCACCTAAGCATCCCCACCGTGTGCTCAATTAAGTTAAATTTTCCATCAATTTCTAATGGTTTGCTAATTGATAAGGACTGGGCAATCGCTTGCAGGTTCCATGCACGGGGGCGGTGAAGAGGAGAGCTTCACATGCTGTTTGCAAGTTTACGGTATGAGTAAGACCCCATGTTTGCCTCCCATGTTACTGTGAGTTAATTACATGGAGCCCACGTGCGTCTCTTGTCGGGCCACACTTCCCGGCCATGACGGACCGATTCCATGGGAATGCTGCGCTCTGCCTCATGCAGGAGTGTCTGCAGGAATGGGTGATTGGCACCAGTGAGGGCACTGGGCACCTCTGCAGCTTCGGCTTTGGGGACTGTCATCCTCTAGCTCTGTTTGTGGCTTCAGGCAACCTGCAAAAGGTATCTGGGTTACAGTTTGCTCTTCTGTAAATTGGGGTAGTAATATCTACCAGCACCAGCGAGGTCTGTCCTCTGAGGCTGTGCAGGCCTAAGGGTCTCGTCTTGGCTGCCTTGTCCCCATGGCAGCCTTGAAGCTTCTGCAGATAAAGGGTGCTTCTTGGGGTCTGCAGTGAAAACACAGAACCTTGTCCCTCTTCCGGGCTTGCTGCAGGCCAATCACTGGGCACCCCCATCAGTTCTCTATATGCAGAAAATCTCTAAAGGTCTGTCATCTTTCGAATTATTATGGAGACCAGAGCATGAGATTAAGTGAGTGTGTGGTGCTAAAAAGGCAGAATAAATTTAGCATCTAAGCCATGAAAGGCCACATTCCGTGGTGTGCTATGGGGCTGAGTGGGGGCCCAGGGAGTGGGAAAGCCCACTCTGGCGGCAGAGGGATTCTGATGTGAGTTTTTTCATTGGTAAATGGTGCCTTATGAGAATTTCAGCCTTTTCGAACCCGGAAGTCATCGCAACCTAGAATCTGATGTTACTGTGTCTTAGAATCTTTACTTAAATAGAATCTTAAAATATAAAACCTGAAGTTAGATGATAGGATCACAGGATTTTAAGATTTCAAGGACCTTAGCCATCGCCTTGCCAGGCTCTATCAAGGATGCCCTATATGACCTTGGGCTATGCGGTCCCCAAGAATGTAACGGGTGGTCCCATGAGGAGGACTCTGGATAGCTCAGCACTCACTTCTGAAACTTGTAAACAAGCTCAAAGGGCATTGGCTAGACGTGAGGGTGACTTCGATATCTTGCAGCCACTTTTACCTTTAAGGCTTATCTGAATGGGGGAGTGAGGGACAGGGCTGGGGGACAGCGCTGAGGAAAAGGAGGCGACAGGAGAGGCATGTGCATGTCTGTGTGGGACCCGGGGAGTACCAACATGCCCACTCCTGACTGAGCACCTACCACGTGCTGGATACTTACGTGTCCATCCATTCATGTATCTTTCACAGCTTTTCTCTGAGCACCTGCCATGGGTCTGGCTCCATGCTGAGACCTGGGAAAACAACATGAATGGACACAGGCGGGGTCCTCACCTTCGAGAGGCTCATGTGCAGGTGAAGAAGAATAGGGGTAAAAAACCTTTAAACAAAAGGTGAAATCATGATACAATGAGGGGAGAGCCACGGAAGATACTAATAAGAGCAAAGACAGAATTTTGTCTCCTTATTCATTCTTCCAAACCATCTTATGTTCATGAGAAAATCCTCCCATGAGCCCATTTTACAGTCAAGAAAACTGAGGGCTGGAGGGGTAACTTGCTCTGGTCACAGGCCCAGAAGTGGCAGAGCCAGAATCCAAGCCTGTGGCTGGCAGACACGAGCTGTGGCTTGCCCTCTCCACCTTTCCCCTTTCCCTATGGATGTGGAGGAGTGCTCCGTGAATAAGGGGACACATATCCCCGTCCACTGAGGGGACCACAGAACAGGTGCTTCCCTGTGTGGGAGGGGTCGTGGGACCAGGCGGACCTGGTTCTGGATTCTGTGTTGTGTGTCCCGGAGTGTGTTTACTGCACCACCCGTCCTGAGTCTCAGTTTCTTCCTCTGTGAAATGGGGATGAATTGTCTACCTTACACAGGTGTTGTATCAAATACGAAAAAGCATCCAGCATTGCCCCAGATACACAGTAAGTGTTAAAAAGGGTCTTTGGGCACATAGTAGGTATTTTAAAGGTTGTTCTATTTATTTGAAGAGGCCCATTTCCCACCCCCCTCATTGATTTCAGAAGGTTTTTTCTTAACCATACAAACAGGTAGTGGGAAGAGTGTGCTGCCCAGAAGTGGAAGGAGGTGGGGGCTCTAATGCTCCATGCTGACTCTGTCAGGCCTCTGAGCTTCTCTGACCCTCAGTCTCCTCTTCTGTGAAACTGGAACACAACACCCCCTTACAAGGTTGTCATGAAGGTTGAATGTGGTATTGGAAACTGAGGGCCAAATGCGGAAGGACATAGAGTGGCATATGATATGCCAGGCTGCTTCATTCAGAGAAAGCACCCCCATTCTCTCTGAGCCCAGAGACTTCTCTGGCTTCTAAACACACGACGGAACAGGAAGAATGGTGAACTCAGAAGCTGGAGAAGCTCATGACTGAGCTGTGCTCCTTAGGTGAGTCACTGCCCCTCTCTGACCCTCTGTCTCCTCCTCTATAAGACAGAGACAACGATGCTCACTCCTAAACTAGAACCATTGGCAGGAGCCACTGGACCCCACACGACACCTCACAAAGGAAGGCAGAATGAGAAATCCTCACTGTCAAGCTGTGTGAGTGGCCTAGATTGAGATGCCGAGCACAGTACATTTAAAGTGGCACCAAATGCTAGAACACTTCCCTCCTGGACACATTTCTGAAAAGTTAATTCCATCACCCATTGTCTGCGTTGTTCCATTGCAAAAATTATTAATTTGAGAAGCTCAGCTTGTGGTCCAGGGAAGGAAAGGCAGAGCCCGGGGGCTTTGTAGACTCTGTCCTTTGTGGTGACCACGGTGGCTGCAGGGCCCCAGCAGTCTCCGTCTGCTGGCTGAGGAGCTCAGGCGTGGACAAGACTCTCAGAGCAGGCAGGCCTGGGGATGCCTGGGGCAGGTGGCCCCCTAGCCTGAGAGCTGAGTGGCCCAGGTCAGGTGAAGGCGTGGATGTTTCTGGGTGGTAGCTAACGTCCACATCAGCTCTGCCCTGTCCCTGATCTGTGCGCCCCGCCATGTCAGCATCTGACTGACTGCGGATCTGTTTGCTCGCTCTCTTTCTCCTCAATGAGATGTCCACTCCACGAAGGCACCTTGACCGTGTGTACCGCTCTGTGTGTGGTAGAAGATGGACCGGCACTGAGTAGGTGCTCAAGCAAATGGGTAGATGCGGGAATGATGAATGAATGGACCAGTGAATTCTTGCACATCAAACGGAGGGGTTTCAGAGTCAAAGCCAGTCGGCAGCTGGCAGAAGGAGTGTGTCCCTAGGCCTTTGCACTCTGTAAGTGCAAAGGCACTTACAGAGATCCGAGGGTGACTTGGGGGATAGACTTGTTCTTCGAGCCTTCTACCCAGTCCCACATGTGCACCCCTTCCTAGCTGCTCTGCCCAGAGAGCCTGGAATCATCTCTCAGGTGAGGCAGTGATGGGTGTCAGTCAAACATGAGCTCAGCTTCTTAACTAACTTAGGACCAGCTTCCTTCCTTGTGACTCAATTTTTTCATGTGTAAGTGGAACTGGTAATTCCCGTAACTCTCAATCTGGGGGCTGGGAGAGTGGAGGGGCTCCCCATTGTAAAGGGAAAAGGCACAGAGACAGTGGACATCCCCACTGTTTCTGAAGTGTGAACATGCATGGTCCAGAGCTGCAAGAAGGGGCAGCCGGTCCCCAGCAGGCACGGATGGCCCACACTGAAACTAACACTTCTTGCATCCCGTGGGAGGAGGAGGGGGACATGGGGAGGTGTCAGGGAGGAGTGGGCAGAGAGAGGGAGGCAAATCTGCCTCTTCCTCCTTCCAACAGCCTCATTCCCAGGTATCACCTGTGGTGCCACCTTTGGCAGAACATCTTGGTCTGTCAACACCAGCAGCTGATGTGAACTCACACGTTCAAGGTCGAGGAGGATAAACCCCTGGGGGGCCCCACACCATTCCTCTTCAGATGTGTGAATGAGCACACAGACCTGGGTGGAGAGCCTGCCAGTCACTTCTGAGTTTTCCATGAGGCCCCTTAGCTTGGGTTTGGCTCTGGAGATGCGGAGAGCATGAAGCGGGTTGTGAGTGGGGGTGTGGGGCAGAAAGCAGAGCAGGAACTGCAGCTCCTGTGCTCACAAGACTGTGGGTGATGGTTCCCAGATCCTCTTGCTCTACTGTTTGCCTTTCTATTACGGCAAGAGGTGTGAAACCCCTCTGATGAGCCTGGCGTGGGTTGGGAGGCAGCCACCAACACCTGTCCCCTCCTGGCTCCCACTGTGGCCTGCAGGGAGACAGCTGGACAAACTGGAGGACTCTGCAGGGACACACTCGGGCCCATGGAGTCCCGGGGGCAGCCCACAGGAAGGCCTGTGTCCATGGGAACACAGGGGAGCTCTGTGCACCCTCCAGAGCAGCTCCATGCGGCTCCAGAGCAGAAGGAGTGTGCCGGGGTCTCCAGGTGTGGTGTTCCCAGCAGGTGTCTGGCCCTCGGCAGCCCCGCCCAGCTGCTCACCATGGAGGGTGGAGGCAAGACCTTGTCCAAGCCCTGTTGGCCCTTCCTGGAGCAGGTCCTCAGGAAGGAGAGACCTGTGCCTATCACATCCTCCCCGAGTCGCCTGGAACCCCTTTCACCAACCCCACCTCCAGGCTGGGAGCGCTGAGAGCAGGAGAGAGTACGGAGGGGTTTAGAAGGCCATCGGACCTGGCCTTAGGTCCTATCTCAGCTGTGTGACCCCCCCAGCAAGTCACTCAACCTCTCTGTGCCTCACTGTCCTTATCTGTGCCCTGGGGACCACTGGGTTCCCACCTGGCAGGGTTGTCAGGAGGCAGACATGAGCTCACAGAGGTAAAGGCAGGCGCCCAACGAGTGCTCCATCATGAGCAGTCTTCGGCACCACACCACCATCCCGTCGTCATCAGCTGGGCTTTCTCTCGCACATACTGAATATGTAACTGGGACAGACTCTGTATTCAGCTCTCTTTCTTATCATTCTACCATCAGCCTTCATTCACATCACTGAAAATTCCTCGAAAGTGTGGTGTTAACAGCTTCCTAATTGTTCCTCATTTAGATGCGCCAACACCGACCTTACCGTAGTCACCCGGCAGGCAGGCGCGTGGAGGATCACAGCCTTTTCCTCGTGCATGTCTGGCTGGAATGGTCCTTCGGGGCCCCATGTGCCCAGGACCCTGACCATGTCCTCAGTGCTGGGTCCTGCGGTGGAATCGGGACATCAAGGAAAATGATGTTTCCCGCTCTCGGGTTTTTTGCCACTCAGTTGCCTTCCTGATAGCTGCCCGGATAAATGATACCCCAGCCACCCACAAGGGTCCTGTCTCCCCACTTACAGCCCCACATAAGCATCCCTCAGGGATCATATTCCCGGGTGTCTACAAGCCTCAGGACAAGGACGAGATGCAGCCAGTCCCAGCCTGCCTGCCCTCCCCTGCCCTGTGCTATGGCATGGCCCCCTTCTCCATGTCTGGGCCTCTGTTTACCCACATGTTGCAAGAGCCCCCCAGCCTCCGTTCAGTCCATCCAGAGCCTGGCACAGGGCCTAACACCCATTAGGTGTTAAGTGACTATTTGTTGAAGCCTGAACTACCCAAGTGTCCTCTATAAAAGACAATTTGCACACATGGCACACCCACTTCCAGCCATTGCCAGAACTCAGTCCACGTACTCCTGTGTCCCCCACTGCATTTCACTGCAGGACGAGAAAAGAGGGGTCAAGAGCACAGACTCTGGCATCAGACAGCCTGGGGGTGAATTCTAGCTGGGCCAGTCAATAGCTGTGTGATCCTGGACAAAGTACTCAACCTCTCTGTGCTTCACTTTCCCCCCTGTGATGCTAGAATAAGGTTGTGAGAATTGAATGTGTTAATAAGTGTAAAGTGAACAGCTGAGTGCCAGGCATGAGCCTTTCTTTTTCTTCTTTTCCTTCTTCTCCGTATTAAAACACAACGTAGGGCAGGGTCTCACTTTAGGTGTGGCTAAATCCAGGTGCACACCTGCTGGGTCAGGGTGGCTCTCTGAGGCTCAGCTTCCCTCAGAGGGGCTCACTCTGGGCATCCCACTCCTTCGGGAGGTGCAGCCTCTCCAGGCTGACTTCTCAGTTCCAACTCTCAGACTAACATGCGTGGATTCCAAACGCAGTAGCTCCTGTCTTCAGAGTCCCTGCTGGAAGCCTCCTGTCCCCAAGCCCGTCACCCGGCCCCAGTTGGGGATTCTCGCACCACCTTCGCTGTTCTGGCTGCAGTGCTCTCTGCCCTCCCCCGAGCAGGCGCAGACTCCAGCATCTGGGCCCAGGGGCCACCAGTGTCCCTTCTTCAGGACTCTGCAGCCACTGTGTAAGGACAGTCTCTGTTTCCAGGTCACCCTTGAACACGGGCAGAAGGGCCGTGGCCTGGGTGAGGCAGTGCGGGTCAGAGATCTGGTGTCGGGGTAAACTCTGAGACGAGTGGAAGGCAGCATGGCGCCTCTCTGAGCCTTAGCCTCCTTGTCTCCAAAATGAGATCGACAGTAGTGTCCTCCTCACAGAGCTGTAAGGATCCCAGAGATGATGTCCTTGTGGGGGAGCAGCAGGGTCTGGCTGGTTATGGTTCTCAGCACCTGCAGTAGATGTCCACGGGCTGTTGGCTTCCCGCTTCTCCCTCATCCTCCAAAGCTTTCCCAGAACGACTGGCCTGTCCGCCCCCAGGACCAGAGGCAGAGTTGGAACTAATACGGGGGAGAAAATGCCTCTAACTGAAGCTCATGCTCCCTGGCTGTGCCCGCCCCCACCCCCAGCTGTTTGTGGGCTACCAGGGGTTCCAGAATGTGCTCCCGGGCTCTGGCCACAGTCCAGTTACACAGTCCCTCCCTGCCACGTCCCTGTGGGTTCATGGGATGAAGGTCCCTTCATTCCCGGGCCTCCTGGGCAGGGTGCAGAGTCAGGGGCCTGCTGCCCTCACCCCCAGTCTCTGGCAACCCTCTGTGTGGGGGATGGGGATGTCCACTTACAGACCAGAAAGAACACTGTCCCTAAGGAGTCCGAGAAGTGCCAGTGGCCTCTCGGACACTGTGTCAAATACAAGCCTGTCCCCCCAGACCCAAAGTAGTGGGGGGCTCTCAGGGGAATCTCAGACCGCAAGGGAGGGTGGGAGTGGTCAGTGGGCAGCGGTCAGGGAGGGTGGACTGCCCGGCTGTAGGCGGGGCCATCGCCTCTTGTAGGAGGGGCCAACCTGGCCAGAGAATTAACTGTTTTAGAGACCAGAAAAGGGGTCACAGCATCTAGTCAGGTAAGAGTCTGCAAAGAAGGACCCAGGCTCACAGGGAAACAGGTGGAGGAGCTCTGGCCTGGGGAGCTCTGGCATGGCATCCCTCTGCAGAGAACCACCCCCAGCTCACCCCACCTCTGGTCTTTGCACCTTATCCCCTCCTCCCAGCC
This sequence comes from Taxidea taxus jeffersonii, assembly GCA_003697995.1. Taxonomy (NCBI): domain Eukaryota; kingdom Metazoa; phylum Chordata; class Mammalia; order Carnivora; family Mustelidae; genus Taxidea; species Taxidea taxus. Next base: position 47,120 of record ML106920.1, read on the forward strand.
CTCCCCATCCCTGGCTGCTGTGTTTCATTGCCCGTCCCCCTGCCTCTTCCTGTCTCCCCTGTTACAGTGTGAGCTCTGTGGTGGCAGGGATGGGATAGAACATGGCTGCCTGGGTCACGGCTGTGTCCCTGGTGCAGGCTGAGCACACGGTAGGCACTTGGTAGGTTTGGTGAATGAATGAGGGCAGGAATGACTTCACTCAACTCTAGGCAGGGGGGAGGTGTGATGAAGCAGGGGGCTTCACCCCTCGCCTTGCACTGCCCCTTTGGGAAATGGGGCAGATGCCCCCTCCCCTGGAGAAGCAAAGCCTCCATTGGTGAGGGAGGCATCTGCCATTTTCCATCCTTGTTTACGTTTGAGACTTTCTTGATGCCCCTTGTTTGGTGAACACGCTTGCTTTGAAACTTGGGGGAGTACAGTGCAGGGCCTGGGCTGCACTTGAGAGGAAGCTCAAGTTGGGCTTGAAGTTGGGCTGCCTTGAGAGGAAGCTGCTAGGCTGTGCCTAAGGCTTTCCCATCTGGAGGCATCTCTTCCCAGGCACTTCCTGCCTCTTCCCATTCCCGATCATTCTGTCATTCCCAGAGCCACTCTACACCAGGCTGGGGCTGCTGGCACAGGGGAGTCATGTGTGGTGGGGACAGACGGGATCCCTCAAGGTGTCTGCAGGCCAGGCTTAGAGCGGGATGGGCAGCTCCAAGGAGGGAAGAAAGGGCAAAAGTGGCCTTGTGCAGAGTAGAAACAGAATTCACCAGGCCTGGCCCTCTGGGCTGCCCCAGATGTGCTTGTGGTAACAGTCAGTTCTGTCTCTCATCCCTTTCTGGGGATGGGCTCCGTGAGCAGTTCAAGAATTTACTGGAGAGCGAGTGCACATTCTAGCCCCCAAGACTGCAGGGTGACCCTGTGCAGGCACCACCCCCCGGGGGTCCTCCATCTCTCCACCTGCACAATGAGGAGGTCAGAGCAGCTCCTGAGGTGGGGGGGGGCGGGTTCCCAATCTTGGCTATACATTAGAATGTCCTGGGGCAGGATAGAGCTTTTACAAATACAGATCATGGGCCCCATGCCCAGAGACTTGTGTGATATCCTGATGAGGAACATGGGCCCTGGATTTTGTTCATTCCAGGCTTGAATCCCGAGTCTGCCTCTCCTTAGGTGTTCAGCGACCTTTGGCAAGTGCCTGTATCCCCTGAGATTCTCATCTGTGCAGTGCCCATGGTCATTGTTCTAGAATGAATGTTTATGTCCTCCCCAAATTTGTATGTTGAAGCCTAATCCTTAGTGTGATGGTGTTTGAAGGCGGGGCTGTTGGGAGGTAATTAGGTCATGAGGGTGGAACCCTCGTGAATGGGATTAATGCCCTTGTAAGAAGACCACAGCGCTATCCCGCTCTCTTCCCTCCATGTGAGGTTACAAGAAATCAGTCATCAGAACCTGACCTTACGGGCACCCTGATCTTGGATTCTTAGCTTGGACTCCAGAACTGCAAGAAATAAATTTTGATGGTTTATGGGCCAGATTAAGACAGTCATTGGATGTGGTACAAGGGTTGTGTGAGGACGTGTGGGTCCACCATGCTCACTCCCCAGCTAGGCGCACAGGGAGGCTCAGGAACGCTCAGCCCCTGTCTTCAGTGCTCTGGTCATGTGCTTGGCTGTGCCTGAGCTCCCACCCAGGAGGCCATGTTCTGTGCCTTTCCTGGACCCCACGGGCCCTCCCTGTCTCTCCTTTCCACCCTGCGGTTCCCCCCCGCCTCTACTTCCCTGGGGGCCCCCAGCCACTCTGCCTGTTCAGCCCTCTTGATCATTCTGCCTTTACTTCTCCCACTTAACAAACGCTTCATTTGAAAAAGCCATCTAGGGGGGATGGATGGCATCGGCACAGTTTGCGGAGTGAGTTTTCAGAGAAAAGAGCTGAGAGATTAAAGTGGTGGCCTGAGGATGTGCGTCTTATGAGGGTCCATCAAGGACCCTCGTGGCAGAGCTGTACGTTCCCTGCTCTGCACCCTCCTCCTTCCCATCATTGGGGTGTCTTTAGTCTTTAGTGGGCTTGCTCCCACTGGCTACATGGACTCCCTCCCTCAGGTGATCCCCACTCTTTCTCACAGCTAGGGTTTTCTTTTCTGAGTCTCTCCCCCCCTGTGGGGTCGCTGCCTAACCTCGGGAAGGTGCTCACCCCCCCCAGGGGTCCCAGGTGAAGGTTTGTCTACTTCTGGAGTTCCCCAAGGCAGATGTGGGGACAACAGGTGAATGTCCTGTGAAGGAGAGATGTGTCCACAGTTGGAAAGCATGGATGGCCCTAGGGAGGGGTATTGAACTCCCCATCTCTGGAGGTGTGCAAGGAGGACAGGTGAGCACTCAGCAAAGAGACCTCCAAGTAGGCGAACTAGCCAAGAGGCTTCAGAGGCCGAGAGCTGTGGGCCGAGTCCTGACCATGTCCTGACTACGCTGATTACAAGGTGTCCCACCTCCAGCAAAGTCTTACGCTCACTGAGCCTCGGTTTCTTCATCTGGAAAATCAGGCAGAATAATAGTTTGCCAGCTTCAGGGTTGTCATGGAGACAAAAGGACATAATGTGTGTGAAGCGTGGAGTGCAGAGAGTGTGTTGTCATTTCTAGGCAGGGGATGTGGCCAAGATTCTGACCCTCAAGCACTTTAAGATTCAAAATGTCTGTGATTGTAAAAGCCTAAGTCTCCAAGATCCTATGATTCAATTATCCTAAGATGAAAAGACTTCATAAAATTCTAGGGCTTGAAGTTAGTGTGATTCTGTTACTCTTCTCACCAAGGGCTTGTTAGGGATCTGAGGCTGGGCAACCCCCCCACCCCATTCACGCTCCATCCAGCAGCGTGGCCCTACCCAGCCCTGGACCGTCGCATGGATCCCCAGCAGGTCCCTCTTCCCTCTCCAAACCTGCCTTCTGCTCCCACTTCTCCTCTGTCCCTTGGGCCCCATTCCAGCCTTTTCTCCTTCACTTTTGCCCCAGACATACCACATCCCCAAGTTTGAGCACTGCGCCCCTCCACACCTGTCCCCTGCACCCCCCAAACCCTCTGTGTCCACCCCAAGGTGGAGGATGGGGCTGTTCCTGAGACTTCCTTCAGTTCCCTGTGGCAATCTTTGTAAACCACCATCACAGCTGCTACCTGTGTCCTCATCACCGAAGGGAGACTTCCTCCTCCAGCCAGAGCTACACTGGCCTCTGCTGCCCTTCCAGCACCACCCTTGGCCTCCTGGACCTCCTCTCACCTTCCCACTCTCTCCTTCTGACACACTTGTGCCTGCCATGGACTGAATTGTGTCCCCCTCCCAGTTAGTATGCTGCCATCCTAACCCACAGTGGGATGGTATTAGGAGGAAGGGCCTTCGGATCATCAGGTTTCTGTAAGTCCGCCCCCTCCATGGCATTGGTGCCCCTACAGAGGGGGGAGAGAGGACACAGGGATTAAGCAGCGTCTGTAACCCCTAGGAGGGCCCTGGCAGACCCCACCTCACAGCACCCTGCTTCTGACTTCCAGCCTCCAGAGCCGTGGGGAGTCCAACTCTGTTGTGTAGGTCCCTTAATCTGTGGTGTTTTGGTACAGAAGCCCCGGCCTAATTCAGAGCCCTAGTTCTCCCCATCGCCCTGAGCTCACCCGAGCCCCTGTCCATGCGCCCGCAGCCCCCGGGGCTCTCTGTCCTGCCAGCCTCCGGAGCCGTATTCTACAGCGAGGGGCTCTGATGTGTCTCGCACGTCCCGAGGGCTAGACACACAGTGAACAGGCTGCTCACCTCCCGGCCCTTCCTGTCGGGAGGCTTCTGCAGCCTCTGCCCTCTGGAGGGGGGCTACCACCTCCTACCTCTTGGGTTCAAAGCCCAACCTTTCTCTCATCCTGGTAGCCCTACCACAGGGAACAAGTCTCCACATTGAGGCTCACTGTGCTGTGATGACCAGCGGGGCAGCTCCTGCTCAGGTGCAGTGGTGACAGGTCCAGCCTGGAGCCCACCTGCTCAGAGGAGGCAGGAGATGGCTGAGCCACCAGCAGCTTTGACCTGGTTTCTGGAGCCGAGCCTGTGAGAAAGAAGCATCTTCGGGAAGTCGGGGCCCATGCCCAGGTGCTAAGGGGCCCTGCCAGCCACCTCAGGGCAGCGCTCCCATCCAGGCAGAGAGCAGACCATCCCCAGCAGCCCATTGGCATCCCCCACAGCTCTGGTCCCTGCCCGAAGGCATGGAACACAGCTCTGCACTTCTCATCTCTGTTGGCAGGACCTGGGGGGACAGATGAAGCTGTTCCAGGAGCCCGGGTGACTTCCTCTGTCCTGGGGGATCTGATGTGGGGGGTGAGGGAAGGAGGGCCTGACCCTGCCTGGGCTCAGGGACACCTGGCTCTGGAGGCTGGAGCCTGACTCTGGGCCTCTGCCTCAGGCCCAGCCTCCCAGCCACCCTGTTTCC
>RCUC01150869.1:0-13265 GCA_003697995.1 Taxidea taxus jeffersonii
GAGCCCAGGACCCTGAGATCATGACCTGAGTCAAAGGCAAATGCTTAACAGACTGAGCCACCCAGTTGTCCCCAGAATCTGCAAATTTTTGCATTTTGAATTAAATCTGGCTCCCAGGGTTTTGGATAAATTTTGAAGAGCGGTGTAACTAGAATCTACCTCCTCTCAACATATCCAGTTCTTTTTTTTTTTTTTTTAAGATTTTATTTATGATAGAGATCACAAGTAGTCAGAGAGGCAGGCAGAGAGAGAGGAGGAAGCAGGCGCCCCGCTGAGCAGAGAGCCCGATGCGGGGCTTGATCCCAGGACTCCGAGACCATCACCTGAGCCGAAAGCAGAGGCTTTAACACACTGAGCCACCCAGGTGCCCCAAGTTCTTCTAACCTAGTGGGAATTACGGTTATTTTCCTTCTGGACTGTCCTCACCCGGTCTCCTGCCTCACTCAGGGCTCACCCCACAGCTTGTTCCCCGCATGGCCGGCAGAGGGCGCCAGCTCCCGCCGGCGTTCAGAGCCCTCCCTGGGGCTCACCTTGAACCACAAGCCCCAGCACCGTCCAGTCCCAATACCCATCTCTCCTCTTCTCTCCACCCCTCTCCCCCTCGCTCCCTTACTCGGTTCTAGCCACACTGACTTTCTAGCGGCTCCTGCAACACGGCAGGCCCACTCCCCCGTCCCCCCACCTCACCACCACCCCCACCCCCCAGCCCCGCAGAACCTCTTGAAAGGCTGTTCTTTGCCTACAACGCTTTTCCACCCAAGGCTCGCTTCCTCACCTCCTTCCGGCAGCTGCACAAATATCACTGGTCCAGACCAAGCCATTTACAATCGCACCCCTTCCTCTGCCATCCCAAACCTCCTCACCATGTTCGTGTTCTGTTTTTACTTCTATAGCACTCATGACGCGTAAAATAATGTAGAGAAAATTGATTATTATCTGCCTCTTCCCGCTAGAATGCCGGATTCATGAGGGAAGGATTTTTTTTTCTCCTTTGTTCACATTTGTGCCCTCAGCGCCTGGACAGCTCTATGCAAGAGAACTTTCTGGAGGGTGGCAATGTTCTGTATCTGCTGTGTCCAGCAGGATAGCCACTGGCCACGGGGGGCAGGGGGCGCTAAGCACCTGAAATGCAGTGAGTGCAAGTGATTTTTAAATTTTATTTCATTTTAATTTAAATAGTCCCATGTGGCTATTGGCTACCTTACTGGAACCATGACAAGATATATAGATATAGATATAGATATTTTTTAAAGATTGATTTATTTATTTGAGAGAGAGAGAGCAGGAGCAGGAGGGTCAGAGGGAGAGGGAGAGAGAATTTCAAGCTGACTTCGAGTTGAGCCCAGAGCCTGACTCGGGGCTCGATCTCACGACCCTGAGATCACGATCTGAGCTGAAACCAAGAGTGGGATGCTCAACCAACTGAGCCACCCAGGTGCCCCCAGCCATGAGGACATTTAATAAATATTTGTCAAATGAATGAATGAAGTCCTTACCACATGTAAGCACTATTTTCTTCTTCTTCAAACTAAGGTCGAAAATAGTGCTTAGGGACGCCTGGGTGGCTCAGTTAAGCCGATGCCTTGGGCTCAGGTCCTGATCCCAAGTTCCTGGAATCGAGCCCTGTTTCTGACCCTCCTCCTCCCCTTCACCCTCCCCTGCTCTTGCTTTCTTTACCTAGGTCTCTCTTTAAAAAAAGAAGAAGTCCAGTTTGAATCCTCACATCAGCTCTAGGCAGGGGTGGGCGGGGATCAGGGGGTGCGGAGGTTACTGCTAGGAGCTCCATTTTGCAGATGGGCACACACGGGCGGAGAGGTTTCATAACCAACCCCAAGTGACACAGCTCAGAAGTGGTAGAGACAAAATTCAACAATCCCAGCACTCAACAAATCTCACTCTTCCTACCCTGGGGTGTGATCTCCAAGCTCCTTTCTCGAAGCTGTTCCCCCCGAGTGGGTGGCAGTCAGGTTAAAGGGTTAAAGATGGGCGTGAGGATGCGCGGAAGGACCTCCCCCCCTACCTTGGTTCCTGCCTGAGGGGAAGCCGGTCGGCGACTCTCGGGGGTGGAACCCCGGGAGACCCTCGGTGATCCAAGACCTGGGAAGGCAGAATGGGACTTGGTGAGGCCAGGGAATGCCCAGCAAGTCCCATCCGGCCCGGGATGCTCACCTGGGCGAGGGCTGGAGAGGTCTCTGTCGCCCCCAGGGGGCCGCCCCCAGTCAGCCTCAGGGGACCGGGTTGAGCTCAGTTCCAAGGACTCAGGCAGGCTCTGGAGGGGTCAGGAGAGGAGAATAATGCTTATCATCACCATTCTTACTAGTTGTCAGGCACTCAGCAACGAAGACACAGCATGAATAGAAATCCGACTGAAAACCAGTCTCGTTTCAAATCTCAGCTCCGCCATTTATGAGCTGTGTGACCCTGGGCCAGTTACTTTACCTCTCTGGGCCAGCCATATTTCATCTTTGCTATGTAGGTTGAGTCCATACACGTAAGGCACTTAGAACAGCACCCGACACGTGGTGAGGCATGTTAAGTACAGGTTTTGCAATGATTGTTCAGCTGGAGCTGTGATAAGTCCTTTACCTGCATTATTTCATTAAATCTCCTCCATAAACCTACAAAGTGGCCATTACTATCCCTACTTAACATATGGGGAAGCCAAGTCTCCAAGAACAAAGTCAACAACTGCTATCACAAAGATGGCAGAGCTGGGATCTGAACCCGTGTCTCTCGGATGCATGATCTGAGGGTCAAGGCACACAGCCACTCTAAGCCAGCTCGGACAACAGCGGTTCTTGCCTCCTGAGGGCCTACTCCATGCCTGACACTTTCTAATCATCATCTCTCCTTTTTACAGAACCCTACAAGTTGGGGGTTATGATCAGCAGTGTCTCGTAAATGCTGAGTAAATGTCTCCCCGGGAGAAAACAGCCCCAGCTTGGAGCGATCGCCAGTCTCTGTGGTGGGAATACCCCCACCATGGTCAATTTCAAGCAACCAACAGGACATCACTGAACACGGTGTTGAGAGGAGATGCGCCCAGGTGGCTCTTAGGAGGTGTTGGGAGCTGCCTGGAGCACACCACTGGACTATGATCACAGTCTGACAAGCAAAGAAACAAAGGCTTCTGGAGCTCACAATGCTTGCCTGTGGTTGGTTAGCTGAGAGAAAGAAAGGGAGAGAGAAGGTGGTGTGGGTGAGGAGCCGGGCCAGGGCAGATGAGACAGGAAGCCGGGGGTGGGGAGAGAGGCTTGTGAGTCTCACCTCCCTCTCTGATGACTCCTCCACTTGGAGCACGGGGGATGGGGAGTCAGGTTCTGTGTTGGGGGGTGGCTTCTGGGGGCCCCCCAGACCTGCCAGCGTGTCTTCCACCATCCATAGCTGTTGCTGAGCTGATGCTCTGTCCTGGGAGGAGGGGGGAAGAAATCTGTCACTCAAAGGTGGGAGAATGCCAGGAGGGTTAGAACAGGGTCTGAAATCAGTGAGGCTTTATTTATTTATTTATTTAAAATGTTATTTATTTATTGGAGAGAGTAAGAGAGCAAGCGCACAAAGGGTGGGGGGCGGCAGGCAGGGGAAGAAAGAGAACCAGGTTCCCCGAAGAGCAGGGAGGCCAACACAGGGCTCCATCCCAGGACCCAGAGATCATGACCCCAGTCAAAGGCAGATGCTTAACCGACTAAGCCACCCAGGCGTCCCTGCGAGGCTCTATTTACGTCTCAGGATGTGAGATAAGAGACAGACACTTAATTGACTAAGCCAACCCAGCACCCCTAGAAGTCAACATTTAATGGGCACCTGAGTGGCACCGTCAGTTAAGCATATGACTCTTGGTTTTAGCTCAGATCCTGATCTCAGCGTCATGAGATTGATCCCCAAATCCGGCTCTGTGCTCAGCCCAAGAGTCTGCTTAAGATTCCCTTTCCTTCTCCCTCTGCCCCCCCCCGCAAAATAAACAAATCTTGAAAAAAAGAAGTCAACATTTTAAACTAAAGATAGATGATTTAGAAACTCAATTATTCGTCTTAGATTGAAATAGTGCGGAGAAGGGGCGTCTGGATCATGTGACTCTTGATCTCTGGGTTGTGGGTTCTGGCCCCACCATGGGTTTTGAGATGACTTAAAAATAAAATCTTAAAAAAAAAAAAAAAAAAAAAAAGAAGTGGGCCTGAGGCTAAGCAAGGGGACTTATACTTCAGAAGTGGAGCTTGAACCAAGGGATTGAATTTAGAACTAGAAATTCCTGAAGATAAATATAACAAAAGTCAGGACGCAGGATGGGGACAGGGCTGAGGGGTGGAGTTTCGAACTGGAGGACAGGGCTCCAAAATTAGAGGAGAGATTTAGAACCAGAGGGGAAAGTGGTTCCGAACCTGAGGCGGTGTTAAAGTAAAGGGCAGGACCTCAAGCACAATAAGGGGTTTAGAAAGAAAGGACAGGGGGAGGGGCTTCCAATGAAGTGGGAGGAGCTTCAATGCCCTAAAGGGTTTCCAGGGGAAGATGGCGGAGAGGGTGGAGTTTGCGGGGGACATACCTGGGGGGAACCAAGGTGCAGCAGGTACTCCAGGGTCTCCCTCAAGGTGCCCAGCTCCTGTTCCAAGCTGCTGTATGCGTCCCAAACGCGCTCCCGCTCCTTGGATCCCCAAAAGGGGGAGACACAGGGTTGGTACGCCCACCCACCAGATGCTTCCCCACTCCATTTTTTTCCCAGCTGACGAGGAGGAAGAGAGAAGCCTGGTCCCTGGGGGTGGGGTGGGGGGCCCTGAGGCGTATATGGACTACAACTCCCAGGAGCCTCTTCGCTCAGACTACTAGACTCCCAGAGTCTCTATGGAACATGCCATTCCAATGATCCGCTAGTACAGACAAGTAACAGATTTCCCTAAATTCTCTGCTTACTTCTGGACTCCACTAGGGTGGTAGACTCTACAGATCCAGTAAGTTCTTGGAAGAGGCAAGATCGTAAGCCCCAAGTGCCTCTGGGAAGCCTCACCATCGTCGCGATCATCATTATGGCCCCTAACCCGATGAGGCACTTAACCACATGCCAGCCACTATTCTCAACTCTCGTTTAATTCACGCGGGGTAAGTAATATTAATGTCTCCATTTTACAGGTAATAATTATCGCTAACACTTCTTACTCCATTAAGTATTCATGTGTTTATATGATTCATATTTATATGTAAATATATGTATGTTATATATAAGATAAATACATAAAATATATATGTTAAATATTCATGTATTATGTTATGTATAAATATAGTATTTATGAAATTCTTGCAATGACTCCATGAAATAAATACTATATTTGTCATTTCAAGTTTACATAAGAGGCATCTAAGGCCCAGAGGGGTTAAGTAACTTTTCTAAGGTGACACAGCTACCCTGAGTAGGAAGTAGGAGCTGAGATTCAAAGCGAGGAAGCGCACATCAAATCCACCCTCTCAGACCGTCAAATTTACCCTCTCAAACCGCTAAATTAGGTCTGCTGTTTCTTGGCTGCTTGCCTCTCACCCTCTAAGACTGTCAAGATGACTGATTTAAAACTTGGGGAGGGGAGAGGGGAGGGGAGGGGGAGAGAAGGGGAAGGAGGGAGGAGGAGGGGGAGAAGAGGGAGGGCGCGTGCGCAGTTGGGTCAGTGAATTGCTCTAATCTTGAAATCGGCTCCGGTCACGATCTCAGGGGTGTGAGATGGAGCCCGGGGTCCAGTTCCATGATCCGTGTGGAGCCTGCTTAAGATTCTCTCTCTCCGGGACGCCTGGGTGGCTCAGTTGGTTGGGAGGCTGCCTTCGGCTCAGGTCATGATCCCAGCGTCCTCGGATCGAGTCCCGCATCGGGCTCCTTGCTCGGCAGGGAGCCTGCTTCTCCCTCTGCCTCTGCCTGCCTCTCTGTCTGCCTGTGCTCGCTCGCTCTCTCTCTCTCTAACTAATAAATAAATAAAATCTTAAAAAAAAAAATTCTCTCTCTCCCTCTCCCTCTGCCCTTCACCCCCCTAAAAAGAAAATTAGAGGGGATTTTTCCAGAAAACCTTGGAGTGGAATTCTCAAGAACAACCTTCCCATGAGCCTCTGCGGGCATGTCCCCTTCACTAACACCCTGCAGAGTCCTCCTGGGTGGGAGCGCACAGCCCTTCCCAGATGCTCACCTGAGTCAGGTGACAGAGAGCAGCCCTCACACTGACCAGCCGGTCCTGCAGGAGGCGCTGGCGCCCCCACGCCCTCCCTGGAGCCGCAGCCTCTCTGGCTGTTTGGCCCAGTTGCTGCCTGGTCAACTCCAAGGCGGCTTCCAGCTGCTCCTGCACCAAGAGGGAAGGTGGTTAGACTTCTGAATCCACAATTGGCCCCAGCGAGAGAGAAAAGGTGTCCCCCCAAATCCTTGGGCACGCTGGAGAGCAGGAAGGGAAAGGCAGGTGGAGAGTCCAAGTGTCCCTCCCCATCTCGGAGCCTCACACCTTCTCCTCCTGCCTCTGGTCTATCTCCTCCCGCAGCATCCTCAGGAGCCGGTCCTGCCCACACAATTTGGTCAACAGAGTCTGGAGAAAGGAGAACAGGAGCAGCTTAGGGACCAGATCTGGCTCTTCTCTGTCCTCCCTGCCACCCCCACCCCCATCTAAAGCATCCTCCCCCAACTCTGAGTACTTGGAAGGGTTTAGACCACAGAGAACTTACATCTGTCTCCAAGCTTTGGTGAAAAGTTGAGTCCAGCGGGGGACCCGGCTGAGGAAAAGGAGAAAAGCCAGGGGTCACATAGACAGACAGTCTTTATTGTAGCTCAGTGCTCAGTCAAGTCCTATTTCTCAAGCCCTGTTTCTATTGGCAGACGCCCCCTCCTTCTCCTTATTAGCTTTTTTAAATTTTCCTTCTGGGCTCAACCTGGGTCTTCCTGGGTCTTCAACTCACGACCCTGAGATAGAGACCTGAGCTGAGATCAAGAGTCAGACATTTAAAGATTTTATTTATTTATTTGACAGAGAGAGATCACAAGTAGGCAGAGATGCAGGCAGAGAGAGAGAGAGAGAGGAGGAAGCAGGCTCCCCGCTGAGCAGAGAGCCCGATTCGGGGCTCAATCCCAGGACCCTGAGATCATGACCTGAACCAAAGGCAGAGGCTTTAACCCACTGAGCCACCCAGGCGCCCCTGGTGGAGAACATTTAGACATTTCTTTTACAACTGAAAATAAAATAAGGACACTCACTACTACTGTTACAGTTTAACACTGTTTTAGAGATCTTGACCTATGCTATAAGAAAAGAAAAAGGAAACAAATAGTAGTGTTAGGGGACGCCTGGGTGGCTCAGTTGGTTAAGCGGCTGCCTTCGGCTCAGGTCATGATCCCAGCGTCCTGGGATCAAGTCCCACATCAGGCTCCTTGCTCGGCAGGGAGCCTGCTCCTCCCTCTGCCTCTGCCTGCCCCTCTGTCTGCCTGTGCTCTCTCTCTCTCTCTCTAACTAATAAATAAATAAAATCTTAAAAAAAATAGTAGTGTTAGGATGGGAATGATATGCTTATCGACCCAGAGAAACCAACAAAATCAAAGAGTGATTAGAGGAAGAGAATTCAGGGTGCCTGGCTAGCTCAGTCAGTGAAGCATGTGCCTCTTGTTTTGGGGGTCTTGAGTTTGAGACCCATGCTGGGTGTAGAGATTAATTAAAAAAATTAAAAAAAAAAAAAGAATAAGAGAATTCAACAAGGGTGCCAGGTGAAAGATGAGTTTCCAAACATCAATAGCCTATCTCTACACCATTCATAGCTAGAAGATATAATTTGAAAAAAAAAAAAAGAAGAAGAAGAAGATACCATTCCAGTAGCTATAAAAACTATCAGGAATTTAGGAGTTACCTTAACTAAGAGTATACAAGAGCTCTATGGAAAACAAAATTTAAAACTGAAATAAATAGCTAGAAGATAATATCAATGAATGGAGATATATTCTATATGTATGCTACCCAGTTTGTGGCAGTCCTAGGAAACTAATAGAAGCATCGGTCAAGGGACCTTAAAATATCCAGTCTTGGGGCGCCTGGGTGGCTCAGTGGGTTAAAGCCTCTGCCTTCGGCTCAGGTCATGATCCCAGGGTCCTGGGATCGAGCCCCACATCGGGCTCTCTGCTCTGCGGGGAGCCTGCTTCCCCCTCTCTCTCTGTCTCTGTCTGCCTCTCTGCCTACTTGTGATCTCTGTCTGTCAAATAAATAAATTAAAAAAAAAAGAAAAAAAATATCCAGTCTTCTCTAGGCACACTAGTCCAGGAGATGACATTTTCCATAGCCAAGAAAGCAAGGAAGGGGGCTCTGGCAGATTCGAGGCACCAAGGACACCTACCAATAAAACCATGGAAGCCCGCGTCCCAGGAACTCTCGGGGGTAGTTGGAGATATGTGGAGGAACCAGAGGGGGCCTGGGAGGAATAACGAAATAGAGATGTTTTGAAATTCGCATGCTTTAGTAACAAATATTAAAGTGGGTGCATCCAGAACTGGTGTGATTTAGGAGATTCTCTGAGGTTCAGAACGGGCCCCCTGCAAGTTCCTCAACTACCTGTTCTCCAGCTTTGTGCCACTGGAGACACATGGGATGATAGTAAATGGAGAAATCTGGCAAAACTACCCCAAGGGTCCATAAAAGTTGCAATCTACTTTCATTCTCACATTTGTGGTTCACTGTGGATATTCTGGGCTACAATTCCATCTTGGAAAGATAAACTGGAGACACAAGACAGGTGCAATCCCCACTACCTCTCCTGGCATTGTCTAGGACAGTATTCTGGACTACAATCCCCATAATACATAAGGTGTAATGGCCAGAGGCTGGCTTGGGGAAAAGACTGCCCTGAGAACTGATGGGAGATGAAGTCCCCTTTCCCTCATATCTGAAGCCCGCTGTGATTATGCTGAACCACAATTCCCATGATGCCAAGGGGGCCATGGCCGGCAGACCAGCCTGGAAAGACAGACCACGCCCATCTGCTCACCTGTGTTCTGGCTTCCTGACTCCAGTGCTGGGGACTCCTGGGGGGCCTTCCTCCCCCAGACTCAGAGGAGGGTCCTCGCCGGGGAGTTGGGGGCCTGGAGAGTGTCTGGCGCTGAGGGCCCCAATCCAGGGGAGGCCGGACATCGATGCGACTCAGAGGGGTATGGGGTCTGGCAAGAGGTGCTATGTCACCAGAGGATGGAGGGGGTCTGCGCACAGGAGCGGAGCGGGGCCGGGGAAGGCTCAGAGGGGAGGGAGGGCGAGAGAGGGGTGTGAATAGGCTGTTGGGCAGAGAGAATAGGGGAACTGGGTGAACTAGAGCCTCCTCAGCCAGTCCAGTCAGCTTCATGTACATGTCCCCTTTCAGTGTGTCTCACCGTCCCTCTAGAGTAGAATCCCTCTCTATTAGCCTGATCCTGAATAATTTCCCTCTTTGAGGCATCTCCTCCTTAAGAATACCCCCTATGGGTTCTGACCCACAAGAACTCCATCAACTCACATCCACTCAAGGGAGAGAGCACTAAGCCACACCCCGAACCAGCCACAGTCCCCGCCCTTCTCTTAGACCATGCCCCCAACATAGCTTTTCCTCTGCTGCTCTGCCCTGTAGAACCTTCTTGTCCCAGACTCCCTCAACTCACTCTGGGCTCCTGGTCCTCCGGATCCGAGGTCCAGATTGGAGGTCTGCTGTGGGGCTGGGAGTGAGCAGCCCAGGTCGTCCACGAAGTCTGGAGAGCCGAGCCACCTCTGGTGACTCTAAGCCGTGTCTCTCTTCCCCTCTGCTCACCTCTGGGGGACCACCAGGGCCGCCAGGGCCCTCTCCAGGCTGGGGACGTGGGGGTGACTTGGGTCGACCACTAGCGAGTGTGCACAGAAAAAGATGTCACTCCTTTGTACCTCATAACAGCCCATATTCCCATTTCACGGGTGAGCACACGGGAACCCACACAGAATAAAGGGTAAATAGTGCACTATAAATCATTGTTCCCACTTTGCAGATGGGAAAACTGAGGCCCCAACTGTGGAAATGACTAGTGCAGGGCTACACGGTCCACTGGGGTCACTGACCCAAAGTCCCAGACTATGAGTCTCCAGACTGAAACTTCGGAAATGAGGACAGAGTTTGAAAAAAGCCTTTCTTTTTATATTTGATAGTTACTTAAGTAGCAGCCTTGGGGATGGAGGCTTTTTTTTTTTTTAAGATTTTATTTATTTATTTGACAGAGAACAAGAGATCTTAAGTAGGCAGAGAAGCAGGCAGAGGGGGAGGGGCGGGAAGCAGGCTCCCTGCTGAGCAGAGAGCCCAGTGCAGAGCCTGGGATCATGACCTGAGCAGCAAAAGGCAGAGGCTTAACCCACTGAGCAACCCCGGCGGGCGCGGGGTAGGGGGGAGTGGTGTGGGGGGGAGACACGGACGACACGGACGGGGACTTCTGAGGGAGCCAATCAGAGAGTATGGAATATTGATGAAGGGAAGGGCTGGACAAAATAGTGGGCGGAGCTTAGGAGAGAAAGACTTTTTGCAGAAGTTCCCAGGAGCTGGGACCTGAAGGGCGGGAGCTCCTTAGCCAGAAGACGTGTGATTGGACGTTGAAGAGGCAGGACCTAAAGGGGAGGGGCTGGGGCTAATTAGATGGACGGATTAGAAGTGCAGGTCAGGGGCGTGGCCAGGAACTATACTCACAAATCGTCCCCCTCCGCTCTGGAGGCCCGGCCCAGCGCCCTCAGCCAGCCCCGCAGGTCCTCCAGAGTGTCAGCGGCCAGAACATAGGTCCTCATGCCTGGGTGCTCAGCCTGCGGGGGGAGAGAGAGCTGGGGATCTGGACGCCCGGGCCCTCTAAAAAGGAGGATGTCATGGACCCT
This sequence comes from Taxidea taxus jeffersonii, assembly GCA_003697995.1. NCBI lineage: Eukaryota > Metazoa > Chordata > Mammalia > Carnivora > Mustelidae > Taxidea > Taxidea taxus. Next base: position 10,836 of record RCUC01150869.1, read on the forward strand.
GGTCAAGGCTTTTTATCTCCAATAATGGATGTTCCCGTGGCGGCCCCCATGGCCTAGTGCCTTAGTGCCCACGGGGGATGGACGGACTCACGGTGAAGGTGAATCGCCGCCCTCGGGGAGCTCCTGGCCCATCTGGCCGGATACTGTAGCTCGGGAGCAGGACGCTGCCCAGGACGCTCTCCTCGCGGCTGTCTGCAAAAGAGGGGCTGGGGTCAGGAAACACACAAAGGCTAAGGGAAAAAGAGGGGGGCCCGTCCACCCTGTGCCAGCCGGCGCCACTGACCCTTGTAATAGAAGAGGCAGTGGCCAGAGAGGACGAACCAGCGGCGTTTCCAGAGCCGGAGCCCGGAGCTGTCCTGGGGAAACAGCGGGAGGGGAGGTCTCAGTAGAGGGGCAGTGGGGAGAGGAAACGTGGAAGTGAAGACAGTGACACCCGGGGACAGATAAACCCAGAAAGAGGAGAGGGACAGACACGCGTTTGCTGCAGCAGAGTGAGCCAGAGAGCTGGAAACTAGAGTGCAGGGGTTGGTTGAGCTCGCAAGGATTCTGGACACAGTCAGACCTGAGTTGGGCTCCTAGCTCCATCCACCCCCTCAAACTATGCCATTAGACTAGTCATTTCCTGGCTAGGACACTTGTGTTTTCTCATCTGTCAATTGGGGATTGAGCAGTTACCAGAAGGTTGGAACCAGCAACTGTACAGCCCGAGCGCCAGGACTTTAAAGACTCAGACTTTTGATTGGATTATTCTGGAGTCTGAGACACAGAGGCCAGGAAGGTGGCACTGGGACCCATAATCTGAATCCTGCGACTCCCATCTCCGCTGCCAGAAGTACTCCGTCTCCAACCTTGTGCCCCTCTTCTCACCAACCCATTCTGACTGTAGTCAGTATGATCTTTTTCAATTATGTCAGATGGTGGGAGTCCCCTGCTCAAAAGGGTCTCCCATCACACTTAGAATAAATCTCGAATTCCTTCTCCTCTTTTACTGGCTTGCAGGGAGTCTCAGACCTGGGTCTGCACAAAAATCACCAGGGGAGCTTGTTAAAATACAGTTTCCTGGGTCCTACCCCCAGAGTTCCTGAGTCCGTAGATCTAGGGTGGGTGGGAGCTGACAGCGTTTCCAGCAAGTTCCTAGCAGGGACACGTTGGAAACCACTGCCCTGCCATCCCTCCTGTCTCGACCTTTGGCTGGCTCCAAACACCAAGCCTTTCACTCTCAGATTCCCTCCATCCCCCAGCTCTTAGCATGGTGGGCTCCTTCTTGTCTGTTCAATCTCAGCTCAAATGTCATCTCAGAGACGCCTTCCCCGACCCACAGCCAAAAGGCACTTTCATCCCTCTGCCACTTTTGTGTGTATCCTCCTGTTATTTCTTCAGAGCAATTCCAACAATTCCTAGAATCGAAATATGCTACTGTCGTACCCATCCCTGCCCCATCCCCTCTAGAACGGAGGATAGATACTAGTTTGTCTTATCTGGTCTTGGCACATCACGGATATTCAGGAAGTGCTCACGGAATGAACGGGTGCACGGAACAAGGACAGAAAAAGGAGAGAAGCCACATCAGAAAAAAATGAAAGGCATTTGGAGACTGGGAAGGAGAAGAACAGTGGACAGTGGACAGCCAGGGGCCCGGCCTCTAGCGTCACTCAGTGTCCCTTCCCTTCTCATGCTCACTCCACCTGCTTATGAAGCCAGCCTCGGATGTGCACTGGGAGGTTGGGATCTCTTCGGAGAGCATTGCCTCTTTTCCCAAAGGCATGCACCTTGCTTACTGCCCGGGGAGGCTTCTGAGGAGAGAAGGAGGACAGAAATGAACGGGGACTCGGATGGGCTTGGGGAGGCAGTGCTGGGGGAGGCAGGCAACCTGAGGCCCTCGCTCGGCTGCCCTTAGACACCAAGCCAAGGGGGGAACTGAATTTTGAGATCAGAACTGGATATTCATGGTGCAGTGCTGTTCATCTGAATGGGTGGATGGAGGTGTTTGGGGGAAAGGAAGAAGCTACTGGCTGAAGGGAGAGGAATGGGATTCAAGGGTCTGTTGCCAAGGAGAGGATGCCGTTGGCCACCAGAGCCGGAAGTGTAGTGCAGTCTTTGGGATCAGAATTGGAAATACTGGGTGGCTTGGTAGGTTAAGCCTCTGTCTTCAGCTCAGGTCATGATCTGAGGGTCCTGGGATCGAGCCCCACATCGGGCTCTCTGCTCGGCGGGCAGCCTGCTTCCTCCTCTTTTTCTCTTTGCCTGCCTCTCTGCCTACTTGTGATCTCTGTCAAATAAATAAATAAATAAAATCTTAAAAAAAAAAAAAAGAATTGGAAATACTGCCTGGGAGGTTCCCCTATAACCAGGAAAGACTTCCATGCCACGTTCTGGGTGATGGATGGGTCAGCTGAAGGGAGGATGCCTCCGTGCCAGGGAGTGACATCC
>RCUC01150870.1:0-20739 GCA_003697995.1 Taxidea taxus jeffersonii
ACACGGACACGGACAGACACACGGACACGGACACTCACTCTCCACAGGACGGCGCGGAGACTCGGCCCCGCCCGCGACTGAGGGAACCGAACTCCGCGCTCGGTCGCCAACGCGCCGGCGTGACCCCGGGCCAGCAGTCCACTCCCTCCCGGTCGCCCCGGCTCCGCCCGCGCCCACCCCCGGGCCACGGCCCGCAACGGGGCTGGGGGAGGGGCGCGGGGCCGGGGATGTGGGAGGGGGCGCGGGGCCGGGGCGCGGGGTGAGGGTGAGCGCGGAAGGCGGGGCAGGAGGAGGGGCGCGCGGCGGGGAGCCCGGCGGGACAGGGCGCGCGGACCCGCACTCACGTTTGTACTCGGCCATCAGCCTCTTGAGCGCCGTCCCCGCCATCGCCCGGGCAACAGCTGTGCCGTCCGGCCTCGCCTCCTAAGCGCGGGTCCCTCCCGCCCGCCGCGGGCTGCTTCCGGGTCGCCGCCGGGGTCCGGAAGCCCTTCCGGGGCGCGGGGCGCGCCTGCGCAGCGGGGTGGCTGCCGAGGGCGGCGGCGCAGGGGCGGCGTCCGGGGTGTCCGGGGCGTCTGGGCGTCGGGGTCTCGGGGTCCAGGGCCCCAGCTTCCGTCAGGGCCTCGGCCGCTCTGGAGTCAGGGTCGCGTGCGGCGATCCGCCTCCTTCGGCCGGTCCCCCGGAGAACCCGGAGCGGGGACGCACCAGCCGCTGTTGCATCACACTGGCCGGGCTCGGGAGGGGCCGCTCCGGGGGCCGCGCGGGCGGCGGGGCCGGGCCAGGAGCGGAGGACGGCGGCCTGGGGCTCCCCAGGACCTCGGCCTGCGGGGAGGGCAGAGCGCCGGGGACGCCTGCGGGAGCAAAGCTGCACGACGCGGCCGCCGCTCGGGAGGGACCACGGTCCTGGGCGTCCGCGGCTCCCCCACCGCTGCGGACCGTGTACGGGGGTAAATGAGGCCGCTTTTACTGTTACTGTGGCGGTTCTGCTCCCAGTGCACACCTTACACCCGAGTCTCAGGGCCTGGTGGCTCAGGTCGGGATCCCAGGGTGCTGGGGTGGAGCCCGCGAGGGTCTGCTCCTCCCCCTGCCTGTGCTCTCCCCTCTCTCTCAATAAAAAGAATCTTTTATTTTTTTTAACATTTTATTTATTTATTAGTTAGAGAGAGCGAGAGCGAGCGCAGGCAGACAGAGAGGCAGGCAGAGGCAGAGGGAGAAGCAGGCTCCCCGCCGAGCAAGGAGCCCGATGTGGGACTCGATCCGGGGACGCTGGGATCATGACCTGAGCCGAGGGCAGAGGCTTGACCAGTGGAGCCACCAGGCGTCCCTCAATAAAAAAAAATTTTAAAAAAAAAGTTGTTTGGTCCACAGCATGTCCGTCCTACCTCCACCCCACGGTCCTGTGCAGGACTTACTGTGGAACGTCCTGTACAATACTAGCATCACACGGAATTGCTTCGTCTGTCTGCCTCCTGCACCCAGAAAACACGTTCCACGGGGGCAAGGACTTTGCATCCCGATCGTTCATGGAGCAGCGTGAGTGCCTGAGCGTGGCAGTCCGTATCCCCTGAACTGAGTGAAATTTATCATGCAAACACACCTCCCGAGCATGCATATTTTAGGGGAGAAGCACACAAAAAATGTATGCCAACACTATCTTCTCAGATGGGTAGGCCATGCACTGCACAGAGGACGAGTCCTATCTTCAAACCCCAACAGCCTTGAGAAGCCCAAACTTACGTCCCCATCCATCCGGATGACGCTCTGGAGAGGAAAGGTGCCACGATGCTGGTTCCGCCGAGCCACGGGCTGGGAGAGCTCGTGAGGAAGGAGGGGGACAGCCAGGACGCAGAGGGTGGCCGTCAGGTGAATACTCCCTTTTCCCCAACTAGCGTGAAAATGCCAGTGGCCTCCCTGGATGGTCCGGTTGGGGCACTGTGACAGTACAGCCCACGGCCAAATGCAGTACTTAATACAAGCCCAGAGACGGAATACCAAACTATATTTATGTTTACAGTAGCAAAGGACAACAAATGACGTACAAATCGGTGAAGGAACAGAACAGAGCCAGCAGACACCCTCCCACCCAAGCCCAAAGAGCAGGACACAAAGGAAATGCAAACACCTTCAGCGAGATTTCAGGCAAGCAAGAGAGGATAGTCATGGTCGCGCTCGGTGACCGGAACAAGGCAGCAGTGGGTCCGTACACGAAGACAAGAGGAAAACTATCCGTTTAATTGGTACAGATCCCAAAACCTCACAGAACCGAGGTCACAAACTAAAGTGTAAGTCCCACACCTATTTGGAAAGCAGCACAGCCCAGGTCCGTCAGGGCGACACGGAGTCACCTTTCCGTGGGCTTCATGGATGACACACTCGGAAGCAGGTCTTTCACACGAAAACAAGTGCACACCCAGCAATACTGAATCTTGCTTTTTTTAGAGAGACCATAACTACTCGGAGGAGAGAAACGTGAGGCCAGGGCCCCATGACCAAGGGAGACCCGTGGGGGTTGCTTTCTTCTCTAGGAAGGGGAAAGGCCTGTCTCTGCGGCCCCAGACGCCTGGCAGCGGGTGCCCATGCCCAGCGCCGTGTTGCCAAAGGACCTGCTTGTTTTCCATTTCACCTTTTAAAAAGCATTTCAGTATCTTCCTTCAACTTCACCGCATCCTGAAACGCAATACTTCTCAGCATTTAAAAAAAACCTATGCCTACACGAAATAGAGAAAGTTTATCTCCCTTCCCCAAACTGCCCCCAAACTTGTCCAACAGAAGCAACCCACCGTGGTGCTGTGAGCTCTCGAATAAGCAGTGGGGTGGGGAGGCCAACCCCTGCGGGCAGGTCCCCACCTAGACTACAAGTGGACATTCAGACAACAAGTCGGGGGGCCAAATGAGAGGGGTGAAAGGACAAAAATGAAAGCAAAAACCCCCAAACCCTCAGAACACATTTCATCCCAGCAAAGACAAGGGCGACCGGCCTGCTCCAGCCGTGGGCTCCCCGCTGCACACAGTTCTGAGCTGCCCTCGCCAAATGTCAAAAGAGAGGGAAGTAGTGTTGGTGACCGTCCTTGGGTTTCCGCAGACTCCTTTGTGATGGGCACGGTCTCTCGTCACTATTCAACAGCAGACGCAAGGACGATGACACGGTGGGGACAGTCCCTGTAGAGGGTGCGCCCTTAGACACAGCCGCTCTCCGGCGAGCCTCCCGTCTGCTGCTGGAACACATCGATGGTATCTTCATCCTCCATCTCCAGCTGCCGGGGCCACCATGAGCAGCGCGGAGAGAGAGGGGAGAGTGGTTAGCTTCCTCACCATCCCAGGAATGCCGGACGCCCTCCCGAGCAAATACACAGGTTCACCGCGCGGTCTTCCTCCCCTCGGAGGACACCGTCCTGAGTGGCCACACCTGTGCGCGTCACACGGGGACAGATGCCCGGCTGCGGACTTCCCATGAGCCCTACTCATCCCCCAAGCTTCCCCCCACAGAACTCACAAAAGATGTTCAAAGCTAAGGACTTAGAAAAACTAAGCCTCTGGGGGCACCGGCCTGGCTCGGTCAGTAGGGAATGGGACGTGTGATCTCAGGGTTGTAAGTTCAAGCCCCACATTGTGTGTACAGATTCCTTAAAAATAATGAAGTGTTCAGGGGCGCCTGGGTGGCTCAGTGGGCTCAGGTCATGATCTCAGGGTCCCGGGATCGAGCCCCGCATCCGGCTCCCTGCTCTGCAGGGAGCCTGCTTCCCTCTCTCTCTCGGCCTGCCTCTCTGCCTAACTGTGATCTCTGTCAAATCAATAAACTTTAAAAATAAATAAATAAATAAATAATTTTTTAAATCGTTAAAAAAAATAATGAAGTCCTAAGAAAGAAAACTAAGTCTCATTAAAAAATAAACAAGTGTCGGAGAGCCCGGGTGGCTCAGTCGTTAAGCGTCTGCCTTCAGCTCAGGTCATGATCTCAGGGTCCTGGGATCGAGCCCCGCATCGGGCTCCCTGCTCAGCGGGAAGCCTGCTTCTCCCTCTCCCTCTGCAGCTCCCCCTGCTTGTGTTCCCTCTCTTGCTGTGTCTCTCTCTGTCAAATAAATAAATAAAAGTCTTGTAAAAAAAATAAACAAGTGTCTAAAGTTTTGACTGCCGTGACCCCCAATCCCATCCCACTTAGGAGCATCTAACAAGTGGTGCAGGTCACGCCCGTGGACCCCAAACAAAGCCACATCCCACAAGGAGGGTCTGCTAGAGCCAGAGAGCACTGCTGGAGCAGACGTGTCCTGCCGCCAGCTCTTCTCTCCTGGCACGGGGTGCATACACGTCTACCCCGATCTGCCCCATTCAGAGTCTTCGGAGGCTGGAAGCCCCGATGCTCCCCAGAGACACTCTCCCAAGGGCAGAGGAGCAGGGCTGGGACAGCAGGACCCCGGCTCAGGCCCCAGCTGAGCGGCAGCCAGAATGACAGGCAGGCAGGACCGCCAGGGTGCTTCTCCAGCCTCCCAGGTCCCAAGAGCCCCCCGCGGCCCAGCACCCCGGGCGAGCGGTGCGAGAGCTCCTGGAGTGGCACACCCGGCCCCTCGCTCGCTGGGCGGTCCTGTCCCGTGACGCCATCCGCCTGATTCTCACAACCCAGGACCAAACACAGGCATCCTCTCGCTTCACAGAGAAGGTGGAGACTCTCAGATGGTCAGGCTCCCGATCACAGGGTCACCCAGCTGGCGGCAGCAGCACCACCCAACCTCAGCACCCTCTCTCCAGGCCCAAAGCCCTCCCGCTGCAGCGTGCTGCACGGTACCGAGGGGGGCGCGGTGGGCCGCGGGGAGCAAGCCCGCGGGATGGGTGACGCCGTCTGCACCGGTCTCCCCGCCCCCAGCCCACACCCCGGCGGGCAGCGCTGGAAGGACACAAGAATCGGGCCAGCCAGGGAGCTGCCAATCCGGCGCCCCGGCACGAGGGGCCGGCAGAGGGGGCAGGGGCGCGGGAGCCGGTCCCCCCTCCTCCCCCCCATCTGCCAGCACGGAGGACGACGTCCCACACAGCGCACTTGTCTCCTCTGAAAAAGGGCCCCAAATTCAAACTTAATAACCAACGGATTAAAGAAGCGCCCCGGATCCTGCGAGCCGCACAGCAGCTCTCAGGCAAGAGCAGGCCCGGGGCCTGGTGGAGACGGAGCCCCCGCCCCCGAGCTCGCCGCGGCTTTCCTACCTGCGCAGGGGTGTCGGTCTCATTAATGGGCTGCCCGTCAAACCTGAACCTGATCTGCCTCATGGACAAGCCCTGAAAAGAGACGCCAGTTGCCGTTAGTGTTTCCAAGTGACACGTTAGTTCCAGGAAAGAAAACATTTATCTCAAACGTCAGATTTCTGAATACACGGCCCTATGACCCGCGTGATTATAAAACAGGCCGGTGCGCCTACCACGCATGGCACGATGCGTGGCACGGAGACTTCCAGAAGCCGCGGCTGTCACACCTTCCCGCCCCGCATCCCCCAGGAGCGACCAGAGGTTCACACTGTTGGTGCCACCACCTCTAAGAAGGTCCTGGAGAGGAAAGGTCAGGTGGCAGTGAGGCCCGGGCCACAGGGCTGCGCCTGGGCGGGAAGCAGGCCCGACCGCCACCCACCGCGGGGCCCAGCCGGGGAGGAGCCCACAGACCGCCGCGCACGAGGCCAGGGCGAGTGCGGCCAGGAGACAAAGACCCCCCCGGGGAAGAAATTCTGATTCCTCCCCAACCGAAGAGGCGGGACTAAAAGCTGCACCTCTGCTCCCTCCTGAAAAGATCTGACCCAAAACCCAAGGCATGAGCCACAGGGACGCAGAGAACAGGAGAGGAGGGGACCAGCAGCCACCGACGTGGCCACCCGCCAGGCGCTGCACTACCGGGGGATACTAGACCCCAAGGTCAGGGTGTGGGTGGGGCAACAGGACACGGAGCGCCAGAGGCCCAGGGCTGCTCACAGCAGACGCACCAGAGGTGCCCGAAAACTGGCACAAGAGAGGTCCTTCCAGACCCCCAACTTGGGGGCCCCCCCACCCCAAGCGGCCAGGCACCGCCATTTTTCCCGGGGAAAAAGATCTACTTTTCGGACAGTGGGCTCTGAGCCCTGGGCTCACGACACCAGGGACAGGTGACAGCAGCCAGCGTGGAGGCCAGCCGCCGGCCGAGCCCCAGCTGCCTGTCCAGCTGCCCATCCAGCTGCACGCCCAGGACGCAGACAGGAGGCTGGGAGGTCTGCTTCCGGGAAATGCAATGACTCACAGGTCATGACACCTGCGAGGCACCCCCCACGCCCCCCACCAGTGCTGGCAGGCCACCCCACCGTGGCTTGTGGGCTCTGCGCATGTGGCTTTCCAACAGCTTTCGGGCTTCACTCGTAGATAGGAGCAGCTAACCAAGGACTCGGAAAAGGAAAGCAAGCCTCAGATGCACGAGCCATCCGACCAACGAGGAAGGAACAGGTCCGCAGGCACGGGCAGGGAGGGCCCGGAGGACACAGACACTGGAAATCCTAGAGACAGTCACTGCTGGGAAAAAGCAACCCTCAGAGAACAAGGAAGAACGAAGAGCGTTTGGAAATTAGAAATCACGGCAGAAACAAGCCAGTCCAAGGAAGATGGGAGCACAAGCTAGAAGAACCTCCCAGAAAGAAAACCAACAGCGTCAACCACCAAGCCCGAAGCCAGGTGGGCAGAAACGCTCCTGAGTGACCGGTCCAGAACAGGGAACTCCAAGGTGCAGGGGTGTCCCGAACACAGGGGACAGGACGGGAGAGGGCACCGTCCTCGAAGAACAAACGTCAGCCACATTTCCTGAACTAAAACAAGTTTCTACAGGGCCGGAGGGGCGCCTGGCCGGCCCCGCAGTGAAGCTCACGACTCCTGATCTCAGGGTGACGAGTTCAAGCCCCACGACTGGTGTACTGATTACTCTAAAAATAAAAGGAAAGAAAGAAAAAAAGAAAAAGAAAAAACGCATGAGGAAAGGGAATGGTACAATCACACCCCTCAAAGCCGTGACAGTGACGTTTCAGGATGCAGAAAAAGGTCTCAAAGTCTCTCAGGAAAGAGCAAAGTTACATCAAAGGACAGAGAATCGGAATGTCACTGCCCTTGCCACGCCAATACTGGGAGAAGACGGCGTGGTAAGAACGTGCAGCCAGTGGTCACGCGCTGAGGTCTACGAAAAGCCGGTCACCTTCAGACACGCTGTCTCAAGGACGCTGCGTCCTGTGAACCCGCCCACAGCAAGATGGCGGGAGACACGCTCTGCCCAAACCGAGAACGATTAATCCAGAAAATACACAGGATGGGGGCCAAAACCGTCTCCAGAAGGGCTGTGAGGGGGCTCTGCGAGGACGGCCCGGCCACCAGGGCAGCGGGGCAGGAAGGGAGGGGCAGGAGGCGGCTGGGACCACAGGGACAGGCCCCCGGGCAGCGGGTGGACAATACAGGTGATGAGATCACTATGATCACCCAGAAAACCACACGCAGGGACGACCTCTGAGACCAGACCTGGAAGGTAGGGAGGGACACAAGGGAGGCACACTATGTGCCTATAGTGTTTTGGGTAACAACAAGTCCCAAGGCCACCACCAGCAGAGCCAAGAACGGGAACGGGCCAGCAGGATCCAGAGCGTTCGGACACAGGCTGCCTCCCGCTGAGAGGACCAGGGCATGGTGGAGAAGAGGCCGGGCAGGACCTGGCCCAGGAGCCCGCTCCCTGCACTGCAGAGCGATGTGGGCAGAAGCCACCGCGGGGAGGGACGTGGAGGGTCCCAGGTGCCTGAGCGAGAACCAAGGACTGCAAGGTTTGGAACAGCGACGTGTGTGGGCCAGTGACAGCAACACCAACAGAGAGGGCCAGGCGGTCACTGCGGGAGGTGTGGGCGACCCGGCCAACGGCTGCTGGTGCCACTAAGCCAAGGGAGGAATCGAGCCTACTCCGCAAACCTGATGATGAGCAGGGCCGTGTCTCCGCACACACTCCAGCCGCTGCAAGAAGGAACAACGGGGGGCGCCTGGGGGGCTCAGTGGGTTAAAGCCTCTGCCTTCGGCTCAGGTCATGACCCCAGGGTCCTGGGATCGAGCCCCGCATCGGGCTCTCTGCTCAGCAGGGAGGCTGCTTCCTCCTCTCTCTCTGCCTGCCTCTCTGCCTACTTGTGATCTCTGTCTGTCAAACAAATAAGACCTTTAAAAAAAAAAAAAGAAGGAACAACGGAAGCACACACGTCCACGACTCTGCAACTGTGCCCCTGAAGGACACGGCCACACACGCCCAACTGCGCGAGGAAGCAGGCAGTGGGCCCCCGCTGCAGACAGGGCTGACCCGCCACCTGATGAGACACCAACAGGAGCAGGACGCAGCCAGCAAGGGGCGAGCGTGCACGTGCACAGACACATGCACCCACATGCACTAATGCACACACACGCACACGCACACTCACACGTATGCACGCTCGTGCACTCGCACACATGCACACACCTTGCACACCCATGCACTCGTGTACACAAGCGCACACTTGCGCTCGCTTGCACTCTTGTATGCATGCTTGTGCGTGCTCGTGCACTCACACACGTGTGCGTACACATCTGTGCACACCACTCCTGTGCACGCACACACCCGTCCAGGACAGCAGAGCCCGGAGCAGCAGGGCACCACCTCCTGTGGCCGAGCCGCGGCTCAGCAGGGGAGACGCCGGGCCGCGCGCGGGAGGACGCACCTGCCTCTCGCAGTACGCCTTCATCAGCTTGCTCAGTGGGGTGTGTCTCTTGATTTTGAACTGGACCACGGAGCCGTCCTGCCCGGCCACCTTGAGGTTGATGTGGTCGTTCTCGGTCTTCACGCCCTCCTGCAAGCACACGCGAGACCGTGTCTCAGCACCGGCCCCCGCACGGCCACCACGGCCACCACGCTCACGGCCGTCGGCGGGACCTGCCGGGTGGAAGGCTTTAGGACCAGCCCATCCCTTCTCCGGCAGCCCCGAGCCCCTCGCACAACCGCTTCGTCTCTACACAGAATGTTCCCAGCGTCTACACAAGTCAACAGAGTTCACAGGTTGTGAACTCAAAGGACAGAATCTGCTCAATGACGCTGGGAAAACCACAACCCATCTTTGCCGCAGGAGGACTCTTCCAACAGCCCAGCGCGCGCACACTTCCACGGACAGCGGGACAAAGGAGGCCAGCACCGCCCAGGACATGAGCTCAAGGGCGACATGAGCTCCAGGGCGGCGGCCGTGTTGGGAGGGGGCGGGGTCACACACACACCCCCCCCCCCCGCGCCGCACCCCTCTCCGCCGGCCCCTGCACACTGCATGAGGCTCTCAGAGCACCTGAGCGATCCTCACTGGGGTTTCTCCACACCCGCAAGCACACTGGGGAGGGAAGCAAGACGCTCCGCTGGGAGCAGGGGGCCACCTGGGCTCCTCGGCCCGAGCTGCTTCCCGGGACACGTGCCCACGGCGGGTCCTGCGGGCACAGGGCCATCTCACTACTCCGGCACTATCTGGGAAGACAGGAGTCCTTTATTTTGAACAAAATGAGAAAGCTGGCCCGGGGCCCTTTGAAAATCAAGTCGGATAGGAACTGTGTCCGCATGTCCTCCCGCTGTCACACACGCCCATCTTGCTCCTGCGCATCCTGCAGGATGGGGACCCATCTGTCCCGCCCCCGCAGCTGCTTCCCCTTCCCTCCTACAGGGCCCTGTGCCTGGGCTCCTGGGGACACAGAAGGCCGGGTGAGCAGCAGCCCCCGAGGCAGGACTCCAGCAGCGCCGCAGAAGGTGGACCAGCTGGGGCGCGGTGTGGCCGGGGCAGGCATGCGGGCACCCCGATACCCACCCTCTCCGGAACGTGGACTCTGCCGTGGGCAACCGGCCCCGCACGGGGGGTGCTCACTGACCCGCGGCCAAAGCAGAGCTGGGCAGGCATCCCCCAGAGATGAAGGATGCATTTGTCGGGCTTTTTTTTTTTTTTCAAATAAAGGTTTTATTTTGAAATAACTGTACACTTACAGAAAAGGAGCAGCCAGAGCTGGAACTGCGCGCGCCCCTCGCCAGGCTTCCCTCGCGTGAGCGCCCCTGGGAGCCCAGAGCTCGTGGCCGTGCTAGCATCAGAACGCACATGTCTCTGATCTCCCCAGGCCTCCCCTAACGGCCTTTCCTCCGGGATCCAACCCAGGCTCCCACACTTACATCCAGTTAGAGATAGCACTTCATCTTTCCATTTCTTTTGTGTTAAAATACACATAACAGAGGTGCCTGCGTGGCTCAGTCGGTGAAGCGTCTGCCTTCAGCTCAGGTCATGATCCTGGGGTCTAGGGATCAAGCCCCGCATCGGGCTCCCTGCTCAGCGGAGATCCTGCCTCTCCCTCTCCCCCTGCCTGCTGCTCCCCCTGCTGTGTTCTCTCTCTCTCCCTCTGTCAAATAAATAAATAAAATCTTAAAAAGAAATGCACATAACATAAAATCCACCAGCTAACCGCTTCTGGCCGGTGTTAGGCGCAGACCTGACGTCCTCCAGCCTTCAGCGCACCCACCTGTTCTCGCCGCAGAACTGGGACTCTGTGCCTGAACCCTAACTCCCCTCTGCCCAGCGCCCCCATTCCCTGTCTCTGTGGTTCCATCCCCTCTGGGCATCCCATGAGAGCGGATCACACCGTGTCTGTCCTTTTGGGGCTGGCCTATTTCACTTGGCATGATGTCCTCGAGGTTCAAACCCGGTACGGCAGGGGCCCGTGCTGACGTCCTTAGCCACGGGGGTGGGCCACGTTTCGCACGTCCGTCCCTCTGTATTCCCCGTCCGTGGACACCTGGGCTTCTTCCATGTCGTAGCTGTTACGGATAATGCTGCCGTGGGCTCGGGGGGACAAGCATCCCTTGGAGACCCCGTTTTCCGTTCTCTGGGGCAAATACCCAGAAGGATCGTGGCTCCATGTGGTGATTCTATTTTTAATTCTTGTAGGAACACCCATACTCACTCTGCAGTGACTGCACAGCCAGACGTGCCCGTGGGCCGGGCTCACGGGGCGGGAGCTGTTTCCGACTTCGGAGAGCAGCCACCCGCATCGCTGGACTTCTATTCGCATTTCTCTATTCGTGACACTGAGCGTAGCCGACGGGCTCGGGGGCCATATGTGTACTGTCGTCTGGAGAGATGTCTGCTGGAGAGCTTCGTCCATTTGTGAAGAGAGTTCTTTCTTGTTCTTGAGTTTGAGGAGTGCCCTCCGTGTTCGGGATACTAATCCGTGATCAGACCCGTGACTTGCAAACATCTCCCCCTCTGCGGGTGGCTGCTGACTCCGGGGACGGTGTCTCTCGATGCACAAAATGTTTCATTCTCAAGGAGTTGGGTTGCTGTTCTCCCTTGTGGCTGGTCCTCTGGTCTCCCATCCAGGAAATCACTGTGAAGTCCACTGTCCTACACTCTCTCCTGAGTTTCATTGCCTTGGGTCTTACATTTTGGTCCCCAATCCATCCGAGTTGCTTTTTATATATGGTGTGAGGTAAGGGTCCAACTCCGTTCTTTCACATGTAGATGGAGAATGCATTTGCTTTTTTTTTTTTAAGATTTTATTTATTTATTTGACAGATCACAAGCAGCGCATTTGTGTTTTTAATGGAAAGATACTACTGTATCAAGACAGACACAGGGACTAGAACACAGAGTAACAGACACACAGGGCAGCGGCTGCAGGCCAGTGCAGGCAGGCAGCAGAACTAGGGAGGACACTGCAGGCTGGTGTGGGCAGGGAACATCACAAGCCGCTCTCCCTAATGGAAGGACACCAAGAACAAATGGCCTGTCCCAGAACCCTGGTGAATTCCTAGTAAACCAGGACTAAAAGAAAAAAAGAAACAATGACCACAAATCACTAAGGTCACCTCCTGCGTCAGCTATCCAAAGGAGGCAGACACTGTTTTCCCAGCTGACCCCCGAGGTTTTCTTCCCAGCACAACGGCCCGCAAGTGCACCCCCATCCTCTGTCGGGGCCTGGCAGGCACAGGCTTTCCTCGGTTCAGAAGTACTGCAAACGAGGTTATCCCACTGACCCGGCACAGGGAAACTGGCCACATACTGGCGAAGTCTGAGGACACTAAGTCAGGAGGGCTGGAGCGGTCCCACCGTGCTGGAGAAAACCCTAAAGGCATTTCCATTTGCCCCTGGCAAGCAGTCGACCCAAAAAGATGGGAAATTAGAGTAAAAGCCAGGCTGGCAAAAAGCAAAGACAGCTTCACCCACCCCTGCCAGGAGGCGGGGGCTCTGGAGCCGGGCCTCCTCTGAAATCCCAGCGGGCAGGGTGCCAGCTTGTACAAGCCTGGATGGGGGCAGTGCCCTGGGCTCCACGAGGGTCCACCCCAGCCCTGCCTGCTGCGTGCACTGAGGCCCAGAGGGTAGGGACTCCGGGATCAGAAGAAGCCTCCGTGGGCAGCACCCACCTCAACGGATTTTCCACTTGGGCAAAAAAGGTAGACCCCAGCAGTGCAGGCCAAAAGCTTCAAACGCTTGTCTTTGACAAAGTAGTTAAGGAACCTCAGACTCTGCTAAGAACTGACTGCCAAAGCACCCAGGCGAGGGACAGGGAGCCCCGAAGGACGGAGGAGCACAAATCCAGAGGACGTGATGGGGAGCGGGGCACACTGGAGGACGCCGGGGGGAAGGGGGCTGGTGTGAGCCGCCGCCCTCCACACCTGGACGGCAGCGGCGGGCAGGCGATGTGGGGGAAGGGCTGCGCGCGGAGGACGGTTTGGGTAAGGGGCGCGCACCGGAGCGCAGCGGCGGGCAGGGGCGCCCACCGCAGACACCGACGCGGAGGCGACGCGGAGGCATGGGCGCGCACGGAGGACGCACCGGGGAGGGGGCGCGCACCGGGGGACGCAAGGGCCGGGGGCCGACACCGGGTGCGGCGGGCTCCCGCGGGTACCCGGCGTGCGCCCTGCCGGCGCCCTGCGAGGGCACAGCGGGGAGCGCGGACGCCGCCGGGGGATACGCGGCCCGCGGGGGTCGGGGGCGCAGCAGCGGGGAAGGTCTCGGCGAGGAGGTCTGCGAGAGGCGCGGCCCGGGGGGAACGGGACGGCGGGGGCAAGGGCGAGGCCGGGGAAATGTCCCGGAACAGGGCCGGTGGGGGGAGAGGGTGGGTGACTCCGGAGGTGGCCGGGGGTCCCGGAGACGGCGGGTCCCGGCAGGAAGCGCCCCGACGGGGAGGGTCTGGGCAGCGGCTGCCCCGCCCGCGCTCTCCAAGGGCCGCGTCCCCGCCGCGCGGCGTCCTACGTCCGCCCCAGCGGGGCTCCCGGGAGCGGCGGGGCGGGGCCTAGCCGCGGGGCGGGGCCTAGCCGCGGGGCGGGGCCCGAGCCGTCGGGGCGGAGCCTTGGTGGGGCGAGGCGCGCCGCGGGGCGGAGCCTGGGTGGGGCGGGGTCAGGGGCGGGGCGGAGCCGGGGCGGGGCGCGCCGCGGGGCGGAGTCCGTCCGGAGGGGGAGGGGAGCGGCGTGCGGGGGGAGGGGCGGGAGGCCCAGGGCGCGGGGAAGCCCCGCAGACGCCGCCTAGCTCCCGCACCCCGAGGTCGTGGAGGGCGCGCGGGTCGGGCGGCCCGGGGCGGCCCGGGGCGGGGGGACGGCAGCGACGGCGCGGGCGCGGGCCGACCCAGGGGCCCCGGCCCGCGCCCGCCGGCCCTTACCTTGGGCTTCTCCTCGGACATGGCTGCGCGCGGCGGCGGGAGGCGGCGGCGGGGAAGCAGGCAGCGCCGGAGCGGGCGAGTCACGCTCTCCGCCCGCCGCTCTCCCGCCGCAACTGCTCGCGGGGCCGCGCTTTGCCCCCCAAATCCCTGCGCGCCGGTTGGCTGCCGTGAGGTCACGTGGCGGCGCGCGTGCACGAGGCGCGCACCCCGAGGTGTCGGGCGCGCGCTCGGCCGGGCCGAGGTTCCTGGTGGTTGGAAATGCGTCACGGGGCGGGCCGGCGCCATCCGGTGGGCCCGACCGCGGGGGCGCTCAGGGCACCGAAGGCCCGGGGGCGCACACGGAAGGGGGCCGTGCTCAGGGCACCAAGCGACCCCGGGGCGCTCAGGACACCGAAGGGCCCGGGGGCGGGGGGGCGGGGCAAATATCCAAGGGGGCGCTCAGGGCAGGGAGGGCCCGGGGGCAGGGTGGGGAGGCCAGATACAGTGCCAGAGGGCGCTCCGGACACCAAAGGGCCCCTGGGGTGGTGGGGGGCAAATATTCAGGGGTGCTCAGGGCACCGAGGGGCCCAGGGGTGCACACGGGAAGGAGGGTGGTGAGGGACCCCACGGTGGGGGGGGTGTGGGGGCTGCTGTGGACACCAGAGGGGTGGGGGGAATACGGGGTCAGAGACACTCGGCACCAAGGGGCCTGGGGTTGTGAGTGGGACCGGGGGCGGCTCAGGGACCCAGAGGCACACGGGGAAGGAGAAGGGGGGACAGCAGGGGCCATTCAGGACACTGAGGGGCCCAGGGGCACACAGGGAGGAGGGGGGTGCTCGTAGGTGGGGCTCAGGGACAAACATGGGTATGTTACCCTCAGGACTGAGACGGGCCTGTCCACCTTCTCGATGCCCTAGTCCGCGGGCCTGGGCCCTCGCCGCTTCCGGCCGGCAGCCCAGCCCCGGCACACCCTGGTCTCGGGTGGAGTGCGTTTTTCCGAGCAAAAGGAAACAAAGGTGTGGCAGGTGTGGCGAGCCATCTGCGGTGGGCACCGGGGGTGGGGGTGCGTGAGTTGCCTCAGAAGGCAGCCCCACTCCTGGAAAAGGCTCCACTGGCCCTGGTGAGGAGCCTCCCGTCCGGTCCGGAGGAACCGCAGGTGAAGGAGGGCGGTCTGAGGCGGACACACCTGTCCACAAGCGACAGCTTGCAGGTGTTCACGGAGTGGGCCCCCAGGAACACCAAAGCCTGCCCCCTCCACCAGCGCGCCCAGGGGACGGAGCCCTGCACTAGGCCTGCCCGGCCTGGCCCCTTGTCTCTGGCTGGAGCCAGGCGTCCGTCTCAGCTGCCTCCACTTCCCCTCTTGCCTGTCCCTCCCGAGCCTGCTGACTGGGAGCCAAGCAACGGGCGGGGGTGCTGGGGGATGGGTGCGGGAGGCCGTGTTGTGACCGCCTTCCTGATGTTTCTGGAACGCACACGACACGGCAGAAACTCAGCACACAGAGAATCTGAATAACACCATTAATTACAGATTGGGTCTCTCGGAGAACGTCACTAAGTTGTAAGAAATCATATAGGGGAGGGTTGTGCCCGGGCTGCAGAAGGCTGGAACCGTCATCATCCCCGTCTGAAAACGAGAAGCTGGGAAACCTCTAGAAACGTTGCTTTTCTCAAACCATGAGAGAGCTGGGATTGCAGCTTTGCCATCCGTAAGTCCAGGCCCCTCTAATCGGTTCGGGACGGTATTTTCCCGGGTCTAGGGAGCTGAGCTTTAAGTCTTTGAAGGTGTGCCTTCATTGTCCTCCCTCGGCATAGGTCCTGGGCCAGGCCCTCTGGAGGTCTGTCCCTGGAGAGGAAACGGGGTCCCTGTAAAAGTCCTCCCAGATCCAAGGACACGAGGCCCGCCGAAAGGTAGGGCTGGACCAGGGCGGCAGAATGTCCACCTGCCCCCACACACGCGTGCGCGCGCGCACACACACACACACACACATGCCCAGACAGCCAACCCCAAGAAGTAAGCTGGGGGCCCGAGCTCCGTCTCAGGGCAAGAGCCCCTCCTCCTCCCCGAGGTGGGGGAGCAGGAACCCTGAGAAACTGCCGCCGGCAAACCAGTCTCCCGTCTGCACTGGACGGTGCCGGCGAGTTTGTGTCCGTGGACACACTGAAGCAACCCAGACCCAGTCGCCTCCCAGCCCCCAGACTCAAGCCCCTGGGAGAGGAGCATCCATTCCCGGGTAGAAATGCCGGTCCTCTCGGTGTCCGTGGTCCTACAGACAGCGTGACACACAAAGAAGGAAACCCACGATCCAGACGGGAAAATCTGGAGAACTGGATCCGGAGAGGACGCGGAAGCTAGGATGGTCTGGCCGGCTTTGTGTTCAGGCTCGGGTGGGAAAGGTCAGCAACGAGCCGGAGAAGGTGGGGCTTCCCCGCCCGGAGATGGAGACCGGGCCGGGGCCCCCGGAGACAAGAGCGCCACGCGGATGAATGTGTCCCGCCGGCTCGTGAGCGCCCGAGGGACAGGAGAGGATCCAGGAACTTCTTGAAGAGTCGAGAATCACCCAGACTAAAACAAAGAGAGGAAACAGGTGGGAACCAAGAGAACCGAGCAAATGAAAGTCCTGGAATGAATCATTTTGAACGGCCTGACGGGCGGGGCTGGAGACACAAAAGAGAGAAGGGGCAGAAGAAAGATTTGCAAAAGGAACGGCTACGGGTTTTCTGACCATAAAGGTACCACCGCACAGATCCGAATGCAGGGGACCCAGCCGGGATTTATGCCTGCAGGACGTACACCTGTCCCAGCCAGTGGACCGCAAACAGAACACATCCCAAAGGCAGGCAGGGACCCACACACGGGAGCCGGAAGGGCAGTGCACCTGTCCCCGAAACCGCGCCAGCCAGAGGACAGTGAGGACAGTCTGCCAAAACGTGGCCACAGCCCGAGGAGCAAGCCTCCAGCCTGCCTCGGCCACGTGTCAGAATCATGGGGAGCATTTAGGGACAAGTGCTCGTGGCCCCATGAAATCTGGAGGTAGGCTCCAGCATTGGTGGGCTTAAAAATTCCTCAGGCCACACGGAGAGCCACCAGCGCGGGTGTGGCAGGCGAGCCCGAGGCTCCGAGTCGGGAGCTGGAGCAGGTCTGTCACAGGCAGCCCGCCACGTGCTCTCAGCCACGGTGAGGACCCTCCAGGCACCACCGGGCTCAGAAGTCGCAGGGGAGCCCTGCAGGCTGGAGCCGTCAGGATGGAACTGGGCCACCGCTCTCAGTGGGGACAACGTGGTCCTGGGGCGGTGGGTGCCAGATGCCACAGTAAGTCACCAGGCAGAGAGGGAACCGGAATTCTGTGAGCCGTGGGGGTCGTGAAGGCCTGTTGATCACAGGGGCCCTCGGAAGGGAACCAACACACAGCAAAGCCCCCAGAGGCCAGTTCTAGGTCTGCTGGGCGGAATCCCAATGTGACCGCCAAAACGGGGACTCCTGGCCTCCTCCCCAGGTGCTAGGGCTGGTAAGGACGGACCCTGTCGTTCAGGCATGTGTAGAGACCGGGGATTGGCTCCCAAGCCTTTCCCAGACGGACCCGTGGCCATTTTCAAGGGTCACAGTGTCCCGGAGCAAAGGGAGCTCCCTGAACTTCTGGGGCACTCTGCCCTGGCTCTGCGGAGACCCCAGCCAGCCACGGAGGCCCACGGGTCAGAGAAGGGGCCTCGCCCTGAATCCAGCCCATGGGGCCTAGTGGGAACCAGGGACCCAGGACCGTCCCCTCACTGGCTGTGGTTGTAGAAAGGGCCGATAGGGGGTGTCGGGGGGCTCTTAATTTCGGCTCTAGCCTCGCTCTCGGGGGGCCTGGAATCCAGCCCCGCGCCAGGCTCCACGCTCTACAGAGTCTGTTTCCGTCTCTCTCTCTCTCTGTCTCCCCCCCTCTCTCTCTCACTGTCTAATAAATAAAATCTAAATCTAAAATCTGTCTAATAAGTAAAATCTTAAAAAAAAAGGCTGGATGGGCCCTGACTCGGGGTGACTGGGGTCCCGCAAGAAGAGAGGTGGGCACAGGGGGGAGGCGGTGTGAGGTCACGGAGGAGGCGGCCGTCCACCGGCCAGAGCCCACGCCTCCGCCGGCCCGTGAGCCACTGACGTTTAAATGCTCCCGGTCGTGGGATGTTGTCACAGCAGCCAATGCACACCCACGCACCCCACAGCTCTGGCGGCCGCCGAAGCCGGTGCACCCGGAGAACCGCTCACAGGGCGATGATGCCCACAGCAGCGACCCAGCTGCGCCCGTGTCCCGGACTCCTGCCGGCAAACACGCCCCGAAGCCTTTTCCTCTCGCCGCGGGGACCGCAGGTGTCTCCACTCTGACCTCAGGGTTTCCATGGTTACCGGGCAGAGGGGACGGTGAATCACCCTGAGCTCATTAGGCCGGATGGGGACAGGAGCGGGCCGGAGGCTTCACTGGCACCTGTGCACCCCGAGGCAGCAGCTCCAGGGAGGACGGTCACCATGCACTAAGCACCGCAAAGGTGGGCTGCTGCACTCGGGGGGCCTCTTTGGACTTTGGAGGTGAGCTGGTCCACACGTGCTGTGCTGCTCTCACCACATGCAGGAACGTCCTTCAGGCTGCCACTCCTGAGAGGCGCCTGGAGCTGCCCGCCCTGGGCCGGTCACCAGCAGACCCTGCCGCACGGGACCACCTTGTGCACCTTCAGGCAGGTCCTGGGAGAAGAACCACACAGAGACCATCTCTCGCCCTTGGGAGGAACACTTCGCCCTCTGCTGACCTTCTCCCCTTGAAAAGCAGGTCCTTGCACGCCAGCAGGCACTGGGGGCTGGGGGAGGGGCTGCCTGCCCAGACTGCCCAGCACAAGTACCTGACCCCCCCCCCCCCCCCCCGCAAGTGCACGCGCCCCCCGGGTCACGAGGAATGGGGTGGCGGGTCGCGAGCAAGCCAGACCCAGCACCATGGAGGCTGAGGTCCTGCAGGCCGATGGCCCACCTCCAGGCCCACTGGCAGCAGCATCCCCCCCCCACCCCCAGGCAGGGGTCATGTCCTTCCACTCTTAGATGCTGGGGCAAGTGCGGTGGACACACTGAAATGGAGCCGCAACCTCGGGGCTCCCCGAGTCCCTCCGCAGCCCACCCACGGGACCACAGACGCCCGAGAGGAGCCGCGCACGCACACCGCTCTGGGATTTCAAGGGGGGCCTTTTCCTCCGCCGGCCGGCCTCACCAAAGCAAATCCAGGAGCCGTCTCTTGCTGTGATGCTAACAGGCTGTCATAAAGCCAAGCCAGCCGCGCCGTGGGGCCCGAAGGTCGGTGAAGGGCAGCCTGCGGGGCTCGGGTATGGCCCACGCCCCCTGCCGGTCGGCCCCTGCAGCTCGTCGTCACTGGGACTCCGGCTCGGGAGCGGGGCGGGGAGACGTGCAGACCTCACGCTCAGTCACGGACCTACCCAGAGAGACCGGACCAGAGGCCACAGGCAGGTGACATGGGCGTGGACGTCCAGTGCCTCCAGCTGGTGCTGGCGTCATTCTAGAGAGCTGGGACTCAACAGCCCAATGGCCAGGTCATGTGCCCACAGCCCAACAGTTCTCACTAGACTGGCAGGTCCTCAGACCATCAGCTGGGCCATGGCGCCCCAAGGGTCCACCCCCCGGGCACTGCCCACTGCCCCTCGAAGTCCAGTTGGCTATAACATGCCAGTGCCAGAAGCGCCTAAGGACACCCCCCACCCAGACGCCCACACCCAGGTCACCTGCTCGTGGCCTCTGACCCAGC
Organism: Taxidea taxus jeffersonii; assembly: GCA_003697995.1. Lineage (NCBI taxonomy): Eukaryota > Metazoa > Chordata > Mammalia > Carnivora > Mustelidae > Taxidea > Taxidea taxus. The sequence goes on from RCUC01150870.1 coordinate 19,407, forward strand.
CCCACTCCAGAGTCCCTTATCTCTGGTGTGTCATCCTTGATATAGGCTGGGAGAGAGAGCCTAGTGGTGCTCCGGGAGACTTCACATGTGAAACGGGTCATGCCCAGAGGAGATACAAGCTGGCCATCCTGACAGGGCTCTTCTGATCTGGGAACCAGCCTCGTCCTCTCCCCCCTACCCACTCCCTCCCAGCAAGTCCCTGCTTACCTGGACGCCTGCAATTCCACAGCCGGACTCTGTCTCTGTTCCTGCCCAGGCCTGGAAGGTCCTGGAGACCCTCTACCAACATGAAGTGCTCAACACGAGCACTGTCCCACCGGCCCCAGCTGCACTGGGGACTTGGGACCCGCCTGAGCGGATTCCATGGAAGCAACATGGAGGTGAGGGCCACAGGCAGAGCCGTTTTCTCCCCCTAGGCTCCTGCGGGGAGATGGTGGCAGGTGCCACCACAGTGGGATGCTGGTGTCCAGGCCTGCCCCCCAACAAGGCCATGGCACACACGTCCCTCTCCTCTCTCCTAGGGTTCTTGGGACACGTCTGAAGAATGAATGCACATCTCCAGAGGACACAAGTCCAAGAGAGACTTCTTTCACACCCTTCACTGAGTCAAGTTGAGAGACTAGGGAGCCACCTGGGGAACATATAATTGGTTTCATCTTTTACACCTGCACCAATGAAAATTCCAGAAAGATGGAAAACTCTGATGTAAAATCAAAATTAAAAAGGTACCAGGGGTGCCTGGGTGGCTCCATCAGTTAAGTGTCTGACTCTCGAATCTCAGCTCAGGTCTTGATCTCAGGGTTATAAGTTCAAGCCCCACCATGCTGGGCATGGAGCCTACTTTAAAAAAATTTTTTTAAGGCACTAGAAAAAAACATAGATAATGTATGTTCTTAATTTTGGAATGAATAAAGGCCAAATACAACCACTGAAAAAGCCACAAAGGAAGACTGATGTTTTATCTACATAAAAATACAAAATTTCTTCATGATAAAAACATTTGTGGAATGAATGAATAGATGGGAGCAGGTGGGTCATTGGATGCATGGGTCGGCGAATGGGTGGGTGGATGGGTAGACAGATGAGTGGATGGAGGGATGAGTGGATGGATGGGTAGACTGAATAGCTAGATGGGTGGGTAGGTGGGTGGATGAGTAGAGAAATGAAAGGACGGGAGGTAGTGGGGGGTAGATGGGTAGATGGTTGTGGATGGTGGATGGATGGATGGATGGATGGGTAAGTGGGTGGATGGGTGAGTAGGTGGTAAATGGGTGCTTGGATGAGCGATGGATGGGTGGGTGGGTGGATGGGTGGGTGGGTGGGTGGATGGGTG
>RCUC01150871.1:0-26055 GCA_003697995.1 Taxidea taxus jeffersonii
AAAAAATTTAACCCATTTAGATTTCAGGATCACAGCTCTTCATGTGGAGTATAGAAAAGATCTGAGCAAGTCACACATGCTCAAGGACATGAACAGGCAACACATAAATGAAAAAATTCAAGTGGCTGATAAATACGTATGTGAGGAATACAGTTTAAAAAATTTATAAGTTAAATTACATCAATATTAAAAGTGAATGTTGATCCTTTCTCCCTGCCCCCTACCTTTACTTTCTGAGAGGAAGACTTCTTTGTTGGACTTCTAACCCTTTGGGAGTTGACTGTGGGTAACGAGTCCATTTGGAGAAAAGTAGAAACCAGAGAGGCTAAACTGAGTTATGAGGTTTGAGTTCTAAAAGAAAACATGGGAATAATATTTGTTATCTTCGATTGGGTGATGGTTTCTCAGATATGATAGATAAGGTGGACTTCATAAAAATTAAAAACCTTCATGCCTCAGAGGATACCATCAAGAAAAGACAATCCACAAAATGGGAGAAAATATTTGCAAAGAGATTACTGATCAAAATATATGAAGAACTCTTACAATTCAACAATAAAAAGACAAATAACCCAATTAAAAACTGGACAAAGAACTTCAATAAATATTTCTCCACAGAAAACTTACAAATGGCCAATAAACACATGGAAAGATGCTCAAAATCATTAGTCATTATAGAAATGAAAACCACATAGATACCAATTCATCTCCACCACGATGTCTAAGATAAAAGATAGTAACAAATGTTGGTGAGGATGTGGAGATATTGGAACCTCAACCTTGTTTGAGGCATTGTAAAATGGTACAGCCACTTTGGAATGTTAAACATAGTTACCACATGACCCAGCAATTCTACTCCTAGGTATATATCCAAGAGAAAGGAAAACACATGTTCACACAAAAGTTTGTATATTAATATTCATAGCAGCATTCACAGTAGCCAAAAAAGTTATAGCAAGCCATTATCCATTCATAGATGAATGGATAAACATAATGTGATACAGAGGCACCTGGCTTACTCAGTTGGTAAAACATGTGATTCTTGATCTCAGGGTCTGGAGTTCAAGCCCCACACTGGGTTTAGAGCTTACGTACTTTATTTTTTTAAATTTGGTTTCTCTTCTTTTCTTTTTTTTTTAAGATTCTATTTTTAAGTAATCTCTTGACCCAAAGTGGGGATAGAACCAAAAACCCTGAGATCAAGAGTTGTGCACTCCACCAACTAAGCCAGCCAGGAGCCCCAGTGTAGATAGATAGATAAAGCTGCAACAAAAAAAAACCTGATGTTAGGAGCACCTGGGTGGCTCAGTCATTAAGCGTCTGCCTTTGGCTCAGGGCATGATCCTAGGGTTCTGGGATCCAGCCCTGCATTGGGCTCCCTGCTCAGCGGGAAGCCTGCTTCTTCCTCTCTCACTCCTCCGGCTTGTGTTCCCTCTCTCGCTGTGTCTCTCTTTGTCAAATAAATAAATAAAATCTTTTAAAAAAATTTGATATATACATGCAATAGAATATTATTTAGCAATAAAAGGAATCAAGTAGGGATCAATGCTACAATATGAATGAACCTCAAAAAGGTAAGTGAAAGAAGCCAGTCATAAAAGGCTTCTTTGTATGATGTTGTATGAATCCATTTATACGAAATGTCCAGAATGGTCAAATCCAGAGAAAGAGAAAACAGATTAGAAAACAAGATTAGTGGTTGACAGGGACTGGGGAATGGGGAGTGACTTTAATGGGTATGGAAGTTCTTTCTGGGGTGATGAAAATGTTCTGAAATCAGACAGTGGTGATAATTATGAAAGTCTGTCAGTAAAATCAAATCTACAGATTTTTATGGTATGTAAATTGTATCTTAACAAAGCTTTTATTTAAAATCTTTTCTAAAAATAGAAAAAACATTAGGATTTATGAGAAGAGGAAAGGGGAGTTGAGGAAGGGAATGGGTGTTGAGCAATGGAGGGGATTAGGCATTTGCAGAGACAAACTGAGAAAGATGAAAGGAAGCTGCCTTAAAGTATGGGATTTTGTTGAGAGGAATAGAAAGGATTTTTAGGAAATTTACTATGAAGTACATGAGATAATTTTCCCTTCACTACTCCCCATCTCTTTTCTTCCTTCACCAAGAAAACTTGGGTTCAAATATATATGCTACAAAGGTAACAGAAAGTTGCAAACAACCTAAAATTCCAGTAATAACAATCTACAAAAAAGTACAGAACAGAGTATCATTAAAATAATGTGTTAGTATGATTACTGACTTGGGAAAATGTCCATAAAATGTTAAGTAAAACTGCAGATTACAAACAGCATGTAGAGTATGACACCTTTTTTGTAAATAAATACATGTCTATTACATGTCTTAGTCTGTTCAGGCTGCTATGACAAAATATCTCAGGCTATATAGCTTATAAACAGCAGAAATTTATTTCTCACAGTTCTAGAGACTGGGAAGTCCAAGGTCAAGGTGGCAGAATGGCTTCATTCTGCCCTCTTCCTTGTTCATAGCTTGTACCTTCTAGCTGTATCCTCACATTGTGTAAGGGACAAGGGAGCTCTCTGGAGCCTGTTTCGTAAGAGCACTAATCCCACTCATGAGGGCTTTGTCCTCATGAGCTAAGCACCTCCCAAGGCCCTACCTCCTACTACCACTACCTTTGAGGGTTAAGATTCAACATATGAATTTTAGGGGACACAAATATTCAGACCCTATCAATATGCATGAGAGAAAATTTGAAGGCATACACAACAAAATATTAATAGTGCTTATCTCTACTGAGCGATTTCGGATTATTTTAAATTTTACTGTTTCATCTGTATTTTCTTTTTAAAATTGTATTTAAATTCAGTTAATTAACATATAGTGTATTATTAGTTTCAGAAGTAGAGTTCAGTGATTCATCAGCATATAACACCCAGGGCTCATTACATCATATGCCCTCTTTAATGCCCATCATCCACTTCCTCAACCTCCTACCCACCATCCCTCCAGAAACCCTAGTCATCTGTATTTTCTTTTCTTTTTTTTTTTTTTAATATTTTTATTTATTTATTTGACAGAGAGAGAGAGATCACAAGTAGGCAGAGAGGCAGGCAGAGAGGGAGGAGAAAGCATGCTCCCTGAGGAGCAGAGAGTCTGATGTGGGGCTCGATCCCAGGACCCTGGGATCATGACCTGAGCTGAAGGCAGAGGCTTTAACCCACTGAGCCACCCAGGCGCCCCTCATCTGTATTTTCTAATTTGTATATAATAAATATCTATTATGTACATAATTTAAACAGTTTTGTTTTCTCTCTCGCTTTTAGATGTGGGGGGAGAGAAGAGGGAGAGAGACTCTTAAGCAGGCTCCACACCCAATGTGGAACTTGACATAGTACTTGATCTCACAAGCCCGAGATCATGACCTGAGCTGAAATCAAGAGGCAGATGCTTAACCAACTGAGCCACCCAGGTGCCCCATTTTGTTTTATTTAAACAACACAGATACTGTGGGTTCAGGGCTTGGAGAGGGCAGCTTCCCATTACATAGAGTATTAAGTTTCCCCAAAGTCTAGGCTATCATATGAGGCTTGGACTAAAAGGAGCATAGAAAACTGTCTTGTACGGATAGGAGTACTTTCAGGAGAACCTATGGGCTACAGCCATCACTTATCTTCAGTGAATAGCAACGCCCCCCTTCCCCCAAAGCACTATTTTCAAGTAGCATTCGCAAATAAAATATACACACATAAGAACATTTTATTTGATTCACAAAACTATTACTGAGTCATACATGCTTTGAAATGGAAAAACATAATGACACAGAGTCTAGAAGGCTGATCCTCTAAACCAGGGAGAGAGAATAAATGGATACAGAAGATGATGAAGAACCTTTGGCTGGAGGATACAGAGAGCTGTATTACAATGTTGTTTATGTATCTGTCCCCCAAACTAGAGTTCATTCCCTGAGGTCAGAAACTGGGATATAGTCAACTCCGTGTCCCCAGAACCTATACATAGTGCTTGGAATGTGGTAAATGCTTGGTTATTTGTGGACTCATAAACTTGACTTGTTTATCTTTTTATAATTGAGTTGTAGGAGTTTTTAAATTTCCTTTGTCAGATATGTCTTTTTTTTTTTTTTTAAGATTTTATGTATTTATTTGACAGAGACAGTGAAAGAGGGACATAAGCAGGGGGAGTGGGAGAGGGAGAAGCAGGCTTCCTGATATGGGACTTGATGGCAGGATCCTAGGATCATGACCTGAGCCAAAGGCAGATGCCTAAGGAATGAGCCGCCCAGGCGCCCCCATCAGACATATCTTGAGAATATTTTCTCTCAGCCTGTCTTGCCCATTTGTTTTCTTAATGTTGCTTTTTAATTAATGGGGAGTTTTTAATTATATAAAATTGCATTTATCTTTTTCTCCTTTTATGGTTAAAGCTTTTCATGTCCTATCTAAAATGTCTTTGCTTATCCCAAGATCATAAAGAAAATTTTCCCTTTTCCCCCCCCCTGAAAGTTGTATAATTTTAGCTTTTATATTTAGGTTGTGTTGAATACTATTTTAACTATAAAACTACATCACTGGTGGATTCATTTTATATTTCTGTATCTTAGAGAAGGTCTTATTCCTCCCTGATCTCCACACAACCAAGGGAAATGCCTGTCAAGAGCTCCTTCACAGACAACTCTAGCTCAGCCAACTAAGATGAAGTTCTACAGACATCCCATGAGATTTTGTACTCATGCCTCTGCCCCCCTGCCCACAAATATGTCGTCTCACTGATCCTCACAACAACTCACCAGAGTAGGCAGAGCCACTTTCATTTTTAAAAATGAGGAAAGCAACAATCAGAAAAACAAAAGGACGGGGCACCTGGGTGGCTCAGTGGGTTAAAGCCTCTGCCTTCAGCTCAGGTCATGATCCCAGGGTCCTGGGATCGAGCCCCACATCGGGCTCTTTGCTCAGCAGGGAGCCTGCTCTGCCCTCCCTCTCTGCCTGCCTCTCTGCCTACTTGTGATCTCTGTCTGTGAAATAAATAAATAAAATCTTTAAAAATAAAAAAAAGAAAAAAAAGAAAAACAAAAGGACTTGTCCAAGATCACTCAATGAATAAATGACAGATTAAGACAGGACTCAGGAATCCTACCTTTTGATCAGTTAAGAATGTAATGAGATGATACTGTACATGTGACTTTATTTCAAACACCACAGAGCACATACCTCTTAGACTTCTTTCTTGGGAGTAACTTGTTCTATAATAATACAAGTTTAATACTGTGGCCCATGAGCTCTAATAAAGTAAAAGACAAAACAGTGGGGCAGAAGAGCTAATTCCAGACTCATTCTGCACCTTGACTAAGTGGAGAGACATGGAAGATGAAGATGCAGAAGGAACAGAGAATCCAGATAGGAAGAAAGTGGAAGAAAGCTCTCAGAAGATGGGCCCTCTAGCTATGATTACTAGACAGATAGTGGTGGGTTCAGCCATCATCAAGTGAGGAAGTCTAGCTCTCTAGAACCAGGGTAAGCTTTCCATGAGCCCTTTTCCTGGCCCCTCTCCCAAACTGGTGTCTTTTGGCTTGTCATAACAATACTATTTATTAGAGATCATTCATTGAGTTCTTGCATGCCAGGTGATTTACATATGTCATCTCTAGTTCCCCTATAACTTTTTAAAGATTTATTTATTTTAGGGGGAGAGGGACAGGTGGGGAGGGGCAGAGGGAGAGAGAGAATCTCAGACTCCTCCCTGAGCACAGAACCTGATGTGGGACTCAATGACCCCGAGATCATAACCTGAGCAGAACAATAAATCAAGAGTCAGATGCTTAGCCAACTTAGCCACCAAGGTGCCCCACCACTCTAATCTTTTAAAGTAGGCATAATCACTTCCATTTTACATATGAGAAAACTGAAGTATAGCAAGAGTTAAGTAGTCTGCTCATAATTACACAGCTGAGATGGGACACAAACTCAGGTCTGCCCAATTCTGCCCAGTTCTTAATTCTTTCCACTACAACTGCCTCCCAAAGAAAATGATCAGGGCCACACCCTCTTCCTAAAGTCCTGGCATTTACCCTGCTATGACGGTGGCTGCTTCCTACCTTTCCTATATAGGCCTGCACTCTAGCCTGCACTCACATAATTTGTATTTACCCACTTCTCTATTCTCTAAACCTATTGTCCCTTTCAATATTACTGTGCCAGCAATATGACTGTTACTAAACAGTCTTCAATTCACCTTCTATTGCAGCTCCTGGTCCTCATCTCCCTGCCCCCTTCATAGTCCCCAAGGCCCCCTTTTCCTGTTCTGTAAGTTCACATTCCTAGATGCTTCCTGGGAACTAACAACCTCCCACAACTTCCCAGTGTATTCCCCAACCACATATTTGCACAAAGTGGAACTACTGACTCCTATTAGCCTATTTCTGAATCATCCACCAAGGTGGTCAATGGAAATGGGAATTTAAGGAACTCTACCTGCTCAGCAAAAGGTAACTCTGGGCAGGAAAATGTTCTACTCCAGAAGAAAGGTTTCCTGTTTTTGGTCATCAGCATCTCTCTGCCAGTCATTGAACGCCTTCCTCTTTTTTTTTTTGGCCTTCTGAAGGAGGACTGGGATGACAGTGGTACTCAGTTGCTAATCTCTAACAATCTGACCTTGACCTTAGGTCCCATGAGGAGCATCAGTAGGACGAATAACCTTTTTCCTGTCTGGGTCCCCTCTGTGGCAGGACTGAGGGAGGAGAGGTAGAGGGTGCATTTGGGGTATCAGCTTATGGTCAGGTCCCTTCCTGTTAGGAATCTAGGTCTGTATAAGGAGACCAATTGTAACAAGTCAGGTGCCCTCAGCATAACAGTGACCATCTCCCTGAGTGCCCCCAATAGACTGTGGAGCCTCTTGGTCAACATTCTTTCTTATTCCATCCTTACCGAGAGCCTAGTGGCTTCCATGGTACCAGAAGATATGTGTGTCCATGGGTATGTGTGTTTTTGCATGGAGGAAAAAGAATGGGCTGGATGTTTCCCAGCCCCTCCTCTTGAAAGCTGCTCAAATCCCTGCATTTTCTCCATCATAAACTTATAATAGCTTTGGGGGTGTCTCCTCCCATTAAGCCTTTGTTCTTAGATCTGACCCCCTCCACCCTGGCCTACACTACAGTAGCTTCATTAGAAACGCCCAGAGAGGAAGGAGGGGATCTTCTGCTTTTTGACAAAACAGCATTAGCCCAAGCCTCTGCACCACAGCCCAAATATATGCAAGGATGAGCACGGCTAATGTTTGCTCTCCTGCTCTCTCTCTCTCTCTTTCGGAAAGACAAAGCCAACCCTCCGAAACCAGGGCCCCAACTGTGCTGATCCGTTATCCTAGCGTCTCTGCCCTGCCCCTCCCCCAGCTCCGCTGAGCCATACCTCTGTAAGGAGCCTTGAGCTGTACCCGGAGGCTTCTGTTCCTTTTGCACTCCAACCAAGCTCTACCTTGACAGTTCCAGCTGAGGCATTGTTCCACGGGACCACACAGAGGGAACTGAACAGAATTCCTAAGATCTGATTTCTGCTAATACAATGGCATCGTTGCTAATGCAGGGAGCCTGCGCAATCCCAGCCCCAGGATCCTCACTGCTGCTGCCGCTGCTGCCGCTGGTGCTGCGGTGACGTTGCTGCTAAGGGAAGGGGGAAGGGAAAGGAGCAGGCATGCCCACAGTACAGCCACTCAGCCTCCTTCCCAGTCTGTCCCTGTGGGCCCTTTAGCCCAGGGAGTGGGGAGGGGAGCGAAAGGAGTCAGCCACAGAGGGCAGGCAGTGTTGGAAGACTGAGAACTCTAAAGGTAGGGAAGAAAATTAGGGAGAGAGCTGGGCCTACCTAGCTTCTCCCTTGTCCTTAGGAGTCTCAGGGAAAGTCTGGGCAGAGGCTTAGAGCTTCCTGCCTTCCTTTACGCCCCTCCTTTTAGATCTTAGCCAAACCTCTCCCTCCTCTCTTCAACCCACTCTGAATGACTCCTTGTTTTCCAGCTTTTTCCTTTCACTAAGATTCCAGACTAGCCTCAGGGTGGGGCAGCCAGCCTGGGAGGGGGTTCCTCCTTGAAGAGAGGTTGTAAGGACCTGTCATCAATCTACTAGCACGCAGAGTCCTTGTGGATCCCAGCTGGACTTAGCACTTGGCAATTTAGGGTGTGCCTCTTCAGAGACAGAGACAGAAATGAGGTCTGTCTCAGAAAAAAAGGGAGACTGGGCCACAGGCAGGCTTCTATACACTGGGTGGTAGTGAGACTGAGGACCAAGCTGGCAACAGGCCCCTTCCTAACAAGGGTCCAATTCAGTTCCCCGGATTTTCAGAGGGCCTGTTAGTGTGGCCGGAACAGAACCTTCCCCTTTCACCTACATTAGCTTTTGGACATGTGCCGAGTGGGGTCCAGCTGGGCCTGTGATGAGGCAGAATCCATTTGGCCAGGCTGAGGGGCCAGGAGCTTCTTTTCCTAGGGAAAGGAAGGCTAAAGAAAGGGAGTGGTCTCCCCTCAGCCACACAAAAATCTCAGTTCTACCTGTAGACCTACAGAGCCCTCTGCTTCTTGTGAGCTCCACCTTCCTCAGGTTCTGGGGCAGTTCTGTGGGGATCAGTAAACAGTGGAGAAGTCACAGCCAGAGCCAGTTGTATAGCAAGCAACAACACTGTCCACTTCATGCCACCACTCCCTGCTGCCACCCTTGAACACAGAGATAGTCACAAGCTGGGCTTGGCCCCCAAGTACTAGCCCTGTCTAGGTCTCCTCCCAGTGTTGACCAGTATCTGGATTCCACAGGCAAGCCCTTGGATTTCAGGTCCCTAGAAAGAAGCCTGGCGTCCACTGGCCGGGACCGCAGCAGACACCACTCAGGATACAGAAGACATGTAGCTTCTCTCCCTTATTGCTTCTTCTATTCCATGTGAGACCCATGAGGCCACTGATGATATGCTGGGAGGTACAGAGTTGTAGAGAGAACAGGTTGAGCGGGTGAGGACCCCAAAACCTACCTCCAACCTTGATCTTTTTTTTTTTTTTTAAAGATTTTATTTATTCACTTGACAGACAGAGACTACAAGTAGGCAGAGAGGCAGTCAGAGAGAGGAAGGGAAGCAGTCTCCCTGCTGAGCCGAGAGCCTGATGCAGGCTCGATGCGGGGCTCGATCCCAGGACCCTGGGATCATGACCTGAGCCGAAGGCAGAGGCCTTAACCAATGAGCCATCCAGGCCCCCCCAACCTTGATCTTTTTGAGGGGCCATGGCACCATGATCCTATAAAGCAGAAACGGTGAGGTAGAGAAGGAGAAAGGGAGTCTGCTTCCTAAAACTAACCATTAGCGATCCTCACAGGGAAGTTGAAAGTGGCAGATATGGTGTCACTGTACAAGCATACCTCCTTTTACCGAACTTTGTTTTGCTATGTTTTCAATACTACTTTTTTTTTGTTGTTTTTTTTTTTTTTTTAAACAAATTGAAAGTCTGTGGTAACTCTCTGTGGAGCAAGACTCTCGGTGCCATTACCATCATTTACTCAATTTGTGTCTCTGTGTCATATTTTAGAATTCTCACTTTTTATTATTCAAACTTTTTCATTATTACTATATTTGTTATGGTGACTTGTGATCAGTGATCCTTGATATAAAGCTATTGTTAATTATTTTGGGATGCCATGAATCATACCCATATAAGATAGTGAACTTCATAAATGTTATATGTGTTCTGACTGCTCTATTCACTGGCTCCTCACCTGTATCTCCCCTTCCCTGTGGGCCTCCCTCTTCCTTGAGACACAATATTGGAATTAGGCCAATTAATAACCCTAAAATGGCTTCATGGTTTTCAAGTGAAAGGAAGAGTTGTATAGCTCTTACTTTAAATTAAAAGCTAGAAATGATTAAGCTAGTGAGGAAGGTGTTTTGAAAGCTGAAATAGGCCAAAAGGTAGGCCTCTGTGCCAAATGCTTATCTAAGTTGTAAATGCAAAAGAAAGTTCTGGAAGGAAATTCAAAGTGCTACTCTGCTGTAGCATGAGTAGCACTTTTCATATGAATCATTAGAAAGCAAGAAACTTATTGTTGCTATGGAGAAAGTTTCGGTGGTCTGGATATAAGATCAAACCAGCCACAACATTCCCTTAAGCCAAAGCCTCATCCAGAGCAAGACCCTAACTCTTCAGTTCTGTGATGGCAGGGGTTACTCCCTGAGGTTTAAGGAACGAAGCTGTCCATAACATCAAAGCATGAGGTGAGGCCTCAGGTGCTGATGCAGAAGCTGCAGCAAGGTCTGGAAGATCCGCTAAGGTCATTCATGAAGGTGGCTCCACTAAGCCACGGATTTTCGATGAAGACGAAACAGCCTTCTACTGGAAGAAGATGCCTTCTAGGGCTTTCAGAGTCAGAAAGGAGAGAGAAGTCAATGCCTGGCTTCAAACTGCAAAAGGACAGGTTGACTCTCTTGCTCAGGGCTAATGCAGCTGGTGACTTTAAGTTGAAACCGTGTTCACATACTATTCTGAAAACCCTAGGCCCTTAAGAATTCTGCTGAATCTGCTCTGCCTGTGCTCTGTAAATGGAACAAAGTGGATGACAGCACATCTGTTTACAACATGGCTTGCTGAACTTAATTTTAAGCCCACTGTTGAGACCTCCTGCTCAGAAAAAAAATTCCTTTTGAAATATTACCGCTCATTGACAAGGCACTTGGTCACCCAAGAGCTCTGATGGAGATGTACAATGACATTAATGTTGTTTTCAAGCCTGCTAACAAAATATCCACCCTCCAGCCTATGGATTGAGCAGTCATTTTAACTTTCAAGTCTTTTTTTTTTTTTAATTTTTAAATTTTAAATTTTATTTTCTTGAAGATTTTATTTTTTCATGAGAGAAAGAAAAAGAGAGAGGCAGAGGGAAAAGCAGGCCCCCCGCAGAGCAGGGAGTTCCCACAGACCTGGGAACTCAATCCCAGTTCTGTGGGTTCATGAGTTGGGAGGAAGGCAGACGCTTAACTGACTGAGCCACCCAGGCAGCCTCAAGTCTTATTGTTTAAGAAATCTATTTCGTCAGGCTATAACTGCCACAGGTGGTGATTTCTTTGATGGATCTGGGCAAAGTTAATTGAAAACCTTCTGGAAAGGATTCACCATTCCTGATGCTATTAAGAACATTGGTAATTTACAGGAAGAGGTCAAAATATCAACATTTAACAGGAGTTTGGAAGAAGCTGATTCCAAACCTAAAGGATGACTTTGAGGGGGGGGTTCAACACTTCAGTGAAGGAAATAAGTGCAGATGTGATGGAAATAGCAAGAGAACTAGAATTAGAAGTGGAGCCTAAAGATGTGTCTGAATTGCCATAATCTCAGGATAAAACTTTAATAGATGAGGAGTTGCTCCTTATAGATGAGCAAAGAAAGTGGTTTCTTGAGATGGAATCTACTCCTGGTGGAGATGCTGTGAATTCTGCTGAAATGACAACAAAGAATTTAGAAATTACATAAACTTAGTTAATAAAGCAGCAGCAAAGTTTGAGAGAATGGACTCCAATTTCAAAAGAAGTTCTACTGTGGGTAAAATGCTATCAGACAGCATCAAATGCTACTGAGAAACTGCTTGTGAAAGGAAGAGTAAATTGGAGCGGTACACTTCACTGTTGTTTTTTTTTTTTTTAAGATATTGTTTATTTATTTGAGAGAGAGAGAGAAAGAGAGAACACCCACACATGAGCATAAGTTGGGGGTGGGTGGGCAGAGAGACAAGCAGATTCCTACAGCTAACCAGGGAGCCTGATGTGGGGTTTGATGCCAGGAGCCTGAGATGACAACCTGAGCCAAAGTCAGATGCTTAACAGACTGAGCCACCCATATGCCCCTTTTGTGGTCTTAGTTTAAGAATTTGCCACAGCCACCCCAGCCTTCAGCAACCACCACCCTTATCAGTCAGCAGCCCTCAATACTGAGGGCAAGACTTTCGACCAGCAAAAAGATTCCAACTTACTGAAAGCTCAGATAGATGATCGCTGACATTTTTAGCAATAAAGTTTTTTTTTTAAGTTTTTATTTATTTATTTGAGAGAGAGCGAGAGAACATGAGAGTGGAGAGATCAGAGGGAGAAGCAGACTCCCCAATGAGCAGGGAGCCCAATGTAGGACTTGATCCTGGAACTCCAGGATCATGACCTGAGCCAAAGGCAATTGCTTAACCAACTGAGCCACCCAGGTGCCCCAGCAATAAAGTATTTTCAAATTAAGGTGTGTCCATTTTAAAAGACATAATGCTATTGCAGACTTAACAGACTATAGTATAGTATAAAACACAATTTTCATATGCACTGGGAAACCAAAATATTCATTTGCCTTGCTTTTTTGCAACATACATTTCTCTGAGGTATAGCTATACTTCCCCTCTCCCCTGACAGAACTTTATAGTGTGTTGGATAAGCAGCTTTAGGGTGGGACAAAGTCATTCTCCATGACCAAGTGCTTGGACTTCTAGCTTCTTACTATAAGATTTCTAGGTCCAGGATCTTGTTCCCTGAAATTTCTGTGAGGCAAAGCCATGTATCACACTGGAGAGCCACTATTTAGGAAATGTTCGTAACTTTCAAATTTTCAATGCTTGGCTTATTTCACCATATCATCACCTACTTTCTACCCACTACTGCTAAAAATCTATAGTGCTTTTGATGAAAGATGAAATTATTTTCTGGTTAGCAACAACAACAAAAATATTGTCACATTATAAACCTCAACTGGCTCCTAATTAGTATTCTCACTTGCAATTTACCTTCCATGACTGCCAGATTCATCTCCTTAAAGTACCATCTTTCTTCAATACATCACTCCTCTTGCCCCTTTTAATAGTTTCCCATTACCCAGAGAATCAAGTTCAAACTCATTTTGGCTTTCAAGGTCCTCCATCTTGGCTATCTACCTACTCTCTCTCTACACAAACTTATTTCTGACACCCCATCATGTAGTCCTTCAAACCTGTTTCATAATCTCATTTCCACTCTGCCACCCTTATTCACATTCTCCTACCTGTTATACTTGCCTGTATTCAGAATTATCCAAATTCTACAAGGCTCAAATCAGCTCCTTCATCAAGTCTTCATTGCCAGAAATGATCTCTTTGTCTTCTGAACCTGTGGCTACAGGTTGTTGGTTTTACAGACAAGAAAAGAATCCCACAAAAACCAATAGGTCTATATGGGATTGCTAATTTCTTACACTGCCAAACAGCATCATTTAAAAATAATAATAAAACTTCACATCAACTATAATCATTGCATAAGAGAAAACATATTGTCTTATTTTTCTCATTTCATTGTATACTGATGCAAACTTCATCAAAAAGTAGTATCAGTCCATGAAGAGTTTTATTAAATCTTTTGTCCTTTGATATGTTTAATTGTTCTTTTTCCATATCTACCTTAATGTCTCTTTTGACTACAAAATCCAAGTTAAATTCATCTTTTTTTTTTTAATTTTATTTATTTATTTGGCAGAGAGAGATCACAAGTAGGCAGAGAGAGAAGGGGAAACAGGTTCCATGCTGAGCAGAGAGCTGGATGCAGGGCTCGATCCCAGGACCCTGAGATCATGACCTGAGCTGAAGGGAGAGGCTTTAACCCACTGAGCCATCCAGGTGCCCCAGTTAAATTCATCTTTGCCCAATACCCAGCGTGTAGGATAGAATCATTTTTGTTCTGTTTCCCACAAACCTAGCACAGTGGTTGGCAGATACAAGGTGGTTAGTCCAAGTCTTGCTAGATGAGAGTAGTGTAAAAGAAATGTGCCTTGAGTGTAAATGAGAGTGAGTGGTAGGCAGATCTGACTCAAAAGGCTTAGAAGACCCTGCTACCCATGTGTGTGTATGTTGGGGGGGGGTCTATTAAAAGAAAGCTTAAAGAAAAAAAAGGAATAACTCTTCATAATCTTGAGTTAGGCAATATATTCTTAGACATAATACCAAAAGTACAAGTGACAAAAGAAAACATAGATAAAGTGGACTTTTTGAGAATTTAAAGCTTTTGTGCTTCAAAGGACACAATCAAGATAATGAAAAAAAAAAAACCCACAGGATGAGAGAAAATACTTGCAAATCAAATTTCTGATAAGGGATTTCTATCCAGAATATATGAAGAACTCTCACAACTCGAGAATAAAAAGACATATAACTCAATTAAAAAATGGGCAAAGGGGACACCTGGGTGGCTCAGTTGGTTAAGCAGCTGCCTTCGGCTCAGGTCATGATCCCAGCGTCCTGGGATCGAGTCCCACATCGGGCTCCTTGCTTGGCAGGGAGCCTGCTTCTCCCTCTGCCTCTGCCTGCCACTCTGTCTGCCTGTGCTCTCTCTCTCTCTCTCTAACAAATAAATAAATAAAATCTTTAAAAAAAAATGGGCAAAGGATTTGAATAGATATTTCCCCAAAGAAGACATAAAAATGGTCAACAAACACATTGAAAGAATCCCAACATCATTTGTTATTAGGGAAGTGCAAGCCAAAACTAAAATGAGATACCACTTCACCCTACTAGAATGGCTAAAATCTAAAAGACAGATAATAACAAGTGTTGATGATGTAGAGAAATCAGAACACTCATACATCACTGGGAGGATTGTAAAATGGTGTAATCACTCTGGAAAACAGTCTGGAAGTTCCTTGAAATGTTAAATATAGAGTTACCATATGACCCAGAAATTCTACTCCTAGATATATACTTATCCTAGATAAGAAATGAAAACATATGTTCACACAAAAGCTTGTATATGGGGACATCTGGGTGGCTCAGTGGGTTAAGCCTCTGCCTTTGGCTTAGGTCATGATTTCAGGGTCCTGGGATCGAGCCCTGCATCCAGCTCTCTGCTCAGCAGGGAACCTGTTTCCCCTTCTCTCTCTGCCTACTTGTGATCCCTCTCTCTGTCAAATAAATAAATAAAAATCTTAAAAAAAAAAAAAAAAAGCTTGTGTATGAATGTTCACAGCAGTACTCATGATAGCCAAAAAGTGCAAACAGCCCCAGTGCCTTTCAATAGATGGATAAGTAAAATGTAGTACGTTCATAAAATGGAGTATTATTCAACAAAAAAGAGAATGAAATACTGAAACACATTATAACACAGATGAACCTTGAAAACATTATGCTAAGTGAAAGAAGCCAAACACAAAAGGTCATAATATATGGTTTGACTGTATTTATATGAAATGTCCAGATTAGGCAAATCAATGGAGACAAAAAGTAGGTTAGTGGTTGCCAGGGACTTCGGAAGGGGAAAATAGAGATTGATTATTAGTAGGTATGGGATTTCTTTGCGGGATGATGCAAATGTTCTAAAATTAGATTATGGTGATGGTTGCCTAACTCTGTGAATATGCTAAAAACAACTAAATTGTACACTTTAAATGATGAAACATGGTATATCCATTATATCTCAATAAAACTGTTAAAATAAAAAAGCAGCAGCCCAGTGAACAGTGTTGCTCAGCTCCACAGAGACAGAAGTCTCTGAAGGCTCTGTAACTGGGTAGGATTTCAGGTGTACAGAAAGCAGAGGCATCTCCAGCAACGCTGGCATGTCAACCCAAGGACCTCAGACAATTCCTTCCTTCTTTTTTTTTTTTTTTTTTAAACACAAAAGTTTGGGGCACCTGGGTGGCTCTGTGGGTTAAGCCTCTGCCTTCGGCTCAGGTCACGATCTCAAGGTCCTGGGATGGAGCCCTGTATGGGGCTCTCTGCTCAGCAGGGAGCCTGCTTCTCCCCTCTCTCTGCCTGCCTCTCTGCCTGCTTGTGATCTCTCTCTCTCTCTCCGTGTCAAATAAATAAATAAAATCTTTAAAAAAATAATAAACACAAAAGTTATTTAAAAATAAGACTATATTAACTTTACTTTCTCCTTAACCATTTCTTAACCACCAGAAGTCTATATTCTTATAACACTTAGACTATCTGAACTAGTTAAATTTTGAACTTATATTACTTAAATTTTCTGATACTTAGCCATCTTCTCCTATTGAAACCCTCTTCTCCCTTTGGCTTCTTTAACACCAATCTTCCTAGTGCCTCTTCTTGTATCAATCTTTCTTCATTGTTTAATAAAAATGTATCGATAATAATACAATAATAGTAAGGGACTTTAACACCACACTCAGTGCAATGGACAGATCATCTAAGCAGATCAACAAGGGCTTTGAATGACAATTGGGCCAGATAGACTTTACAGATATATTCAGAGTATTCTACCCTAAAGCAACAGAATACACATTCTTCTCAAGTGCACATGGAACATTCTCCAGAACAGATCACATACTGGGTCACAAATCAGGTCTCAACCAGTATCAAAAGACTGGGATTATCCCCTGCACATTTTTAGACCACAGTACTTTGAAACTGGAACTCAATCTATTTGGAAAGGTCTCAAATACATGGAGATGAAAGAGCATCCTACTAAAGAACAGGCAGGTGAACTAGGAATTAAAGAAGAATTTAAGGGGCGCCTGGGTGGCTCAGTGGGTTAAAGCCTCTGCCTTCGGCTCCGGTCATGATCCCAGGTCCTGGGATCGAGCCCCGCATCGGGCTCTCTGCTCAGCCAGAAGCCTGCTTCCTCCTCTCTCTCTGCCTGTGTCTCTGCCTGCTTGTGATCTCTGTCTGTTAAATAAATAAATAAAATATAAAAAAAAAAGAAGAAGAATTTAAAAAATTCATGGAAACACATGAAAATGAAAATACAACTGTTCAAAACCTTTAGGATGCAGCAAAGACAGTCCTAGGATGGAAGTATATACAAGCCTTTTTCAAGAAACAAGAAAGGTCTCAAGTACACAACCTAAACTTAAACCTAAAGAAGCTGGTAAAGAATAGCAAATAAAGCCTAAACCCAGCAGGAGAAGAGAAATAATAAAGATTAGAGCAGAAATCAATGAAACAGAAGCCAAAGAACAGTTGAATAGATCAATGAAACAAAAGCCAAAGAACAATTGAACAGATCAACAAAACTAGGAGCTGGATCTTTGAAAAAATAAATAAGATTGACAAACCCCTTGCCAGACTTACTAAAAAGAAAAGAATGAAAGAGGAGAGATAAAAACCAACACTGAAGAAATATAAACAATTATAAGAACATATCATGACCAACTATACACCAACAAGTTAGGCAATCTGGAAAAAATGGATGCATTCCTAGAGACATATACACTACCAAAACTGAAACAAGAGGAAGCAGAAAAGCTGAACAGACCCATAACTAGCAAAGAAATTGAAATCAGTAATCAAAAATCTCCCAACAAACAAGAGTCCAGGGTCAGATGGCTTCCCAGGGGAATTCTACCAAACATTTGAAGAATTATTAAAACCTATTCTTCTGAAACTGTTCCAGAAAATAGAAAGGGAAAGAAAACTTCCAAACTCATCCTATGAGGCCAGCATTACCTTGATCCCAAAACCGGACAAAGACCCACTAAAATGGAGAATTACAGACCAGTATCCCTGATAAACATAGAAGCAAAAATTCTTACCAAGATACTAAAAGAAAGGACAAGAACCATACAATCCTCTCAATAGACGCAGAAAAGGCATTTGACAAAATACAGCATATAATACAGTTTTTCCTGATAAAAACTCTCCATTGTGCAAGAACAGAGGGAACATACCTCAATATCATAAAAGCTATATAGGAAAGACCCACATCAAATGTCATCCTCAATGGGGAGAAACTGAGAGCTTTTCCCCCAAGATCAGGAACATGACAAGGATGTTGACTCTCCCCTCTGTTGTTCAACAAGTACTGGAAGTCATAGCCTCAGCAATCAGACAAGAAAAAGAAATAAAAGGTATCCAGATTGGCAAAGAAGAGGTCAAATTTTCATGCTTTGCAGACAACATGATAATCTATGTAGAAAATCCAAAAGATGCCACTAAAAATTTGCTAAAACCAATACAAGAATTTGGCAAAGTCACAGGATATAAAATCAATGCACAGAAGTCAGTTGCATTTCTATACACGAGCAATGAGACAGAAGAAAGAAAAAAATAAAGGAATTGATCCCATTTACAACTGCACCAAAAACCATAAGATACCTAGGAATAAACCTAACCAAAAAAGTAAATAATCTGTACTCTGAAAACTATACAACACTTATGAAAGAAATTGAGGAAGACACAAATAAATAACTCATGGATAGGAAGAACAAATATTGTTAAAATGTCTATGCTACCCAAAGCAATCTATACATTCAGTTCAATCCCTATCAAAATACCACCAGCATTTTTCACAGAGATGAAACAAGTAAACTAAAATTTGTTTGGGGGGCACCTGGGTGGCTCAGTGGGTTAAAGCCTCTGCCTTCGGCTCAGGTCGTGATCCCAGGGTCCTGGGATTGAGCCCCGCATCAGGCTCTCTGCTCAGCAGGGAGCCTGCTTCCCTTCCTCTCTCTCTGCCTGCCTCTCTGCCTACTTGTGATTTCTGTCTGTCAAAAAAAAAAAAAAAAATTGTTTGGAAAAGATCCAAAATAATCAAAGGAATGTTGAAAAAGAAAACCAAAGGTGGAGGCATCACAATTCCAGACTTCAAGGTCTATTACAAGGCTGTAATCATCAAGACAGTACGGTACTGGCACAAAAATACGTACAAACATCAATGGAACAGAATACAGAACCCAGAAATGGACCCTCAACTCTTTGGTCAACTAATCCTTGACAAAGCAGGAAAGAATATCCAATAGGAAAAAGGCAGTCTCTTCAACAAATGGTGTTGGGAATATGGGACAGCCACATGCAGAAGAATGAATTTCCTTATGCCATACACAAAAACAGACTCAAAATGGATTAAAGACCTAAACATGAGACAGGAATCCATCAAAAGCCTAGAGGAGAACACAGGCAGCAACAGCAACTTCTTACTAGACACCTCTCCAAAGGCAAGGGAAACAAAGGCAAAAATGAACTATTGGGATTTCATCAAGATTAAAAAGCTTCTGCCCAGCAAAGGAAACAGTCAACAAAACTAAAGACACATGACAGAATGGGAGAAGTTACTGGCAAATGACTTATCAGATAAAGGGCTAGTATCCAAAGTCTCTAAAGAACTTATTAAACTCAACACTCAAAGAATAATCCAATCAGGAAATGGGCAGAAGACATGAACAGACATTTCTCCAAAGAAGACATACAAATGGCCAATATACCCATTAAAAAAACGCTCAACATCACTCAACATCGGGGAAATACAAATCAAAACCACAATGAGATACAACTTCACAGCAGTCAGAATGGATAAAATTAACAAGTCAGGAACTACAGATGTTGACAAGGATGCAAAGAAGGGGGAACCATCTTATCTTACTGGTGGGAATGCAAGCTGGTACAGCCATTCTGGAAAACAGTATGGAGGCTCCTCAAAAAGTTGAAAATAGAGCTATCCTACAATTCAGCAGTTGCACTACTGGGTATTTACCCTATAGATACAAATGCTGTGATCCAAAGGGGCACCTGCACTCCAATGTTTATAGTAGCTATGTCCATAATAGGCAAAATATGGAAAGAGGCCAAATGTCCACAGACAAATGAATGGATAAAGATGTGGTGTGTGTGTGTGTGTGTGTGTGTGTGTGTGTATGTGTGTATAAAATGGACTACTCAGCCATCAAAAAAATTATGAAATCTTGCCATTTGCAATGATCTGGATGGAACTAGAGGGTATCATGCTAAGCAAAATAAGTCAATCAGAGAAAGACAATTATAGTATCTCACTCATATGTGGAATTTAAGAAACAAAACAGAGGATCATAGGGGAAGAGAGGAAAAAAGAAAACAAGATGAAATCAGAGAGGGAGACAAACCATAAGAGACTCTTAATCTGGGACGCCTGGGTGGCTCAGTTGGTTGAGCAGCTGCCTTCGGCTCAGGTCATGATCCCAGCATCCTGGGATCGAGTCCCACATCGGGCTCCTTGCTGAGCGGGGAGCCTGCTTCTCCCTCTGCCTCTGCCTGCCAATCTGTCTGCCTGTGCTCTCTCTCTCTAACTAATAAATAAATAAAATCTTAAAAGAGACTCTTAATCTGGGGCACCTTGGTGGCTCAGTAATTGAGTGACTGCCTTTGGCTCAGGTCATGATCCGAATGATCCCAGGAGAGCCCCCCAGGCTTCCACATCAGGCTTCCCGCTCGGTGGGAAGCCTGCTTCTTCCTCTCCTACTTCCCCTGCTTGTGCTCCCTCTCTGGTTGTGTCTCTCTTTGTCAGAGAAATAAATAAAATCTTAAAAAATAAAACAAAACAAAAGAGAGAGAGAGACTCTTAATCATAGAAAAAACTGAGGGTTGCTGGAGGGGTGGTGGGTGGGAGGATGGGTTAACTAGTGATGATGGACATTAAGGAGGGCACATGATGTAATGAATACTGGGTACTATATAAGACTGATGAATCACTGACCTCTACCTCTGAAACAAATAATACATTATATGTTAGTTAACTGAATTTAAATAAAAAAAATAAAAAAATCAACGTCACACATATATATGTAGATTTATAGTCAATTTTACTCAAATTATAAGATTTTAAAAATAACAATGAAAAAAAAACAAACCATAGACTTACAGCAAGGCTCAGAGGTGAAGTCTTTCCAACTTGAGAAGTGTTTGGCCTTTCCCATTATGCTGCTGATTTCCAAATCTTACATTCTTTCAGAATTTCCAGAATCAAATCTCTAATAGCCTACTATACACTTCTTACCATTACCTCAAATTCCATATATCTAAAGTCAAAGTGATTTTTCTTTTTTTTTTTCATTATTTATTTATTTATTTGATAGAGATCACAAGTAGGCAGTGGGGCAGGCAGAGAGGGGGGCGGGGAGCAGGCTCCCTGCTGAGCCGAGAGCCGGATGGATGGATGGATCCTAGGACCTGAGATCATGACCCGAGCCGAAGGCAGAGGCTTAACCCACTGAGCCACCCAGGTGCCCTGATTTTTCTATTTTAAATCAGCTTTCTTTGAACTATCAGTAACACAAGCTTGAAAAGGCCAAGAGTCATCTGGACTCTCTCTTTATATTCAGACAATCACTAAGTCATGCCAAGTCTTTTTTCCAGTGTTTTAGGCATGGATCTAATAACTGTACTTTTACTAAATTTCAACTATTATGCTAAGCACTTACTTACATCATCTCATTTAATCTATATAACCACTCTTTAAGCTAAGCATTATTATTTCTATTTTATGGATGAGAAATGAGGCTCAGGGATGTTAAATCATTTTCCCAAGGTAACAAAGTAAATATCTGATCTGGGATTCAGATACAGATCTGTCTGATTCCAAAGTCAGTGTTCTTCTTTTTTTTTTTTTTTTATTTATTTATTTGACAGAGATCAGAAGTAGGCAGAGAGGCAGGCAGAGAGAAAGGAAGGGAAGCAGGCTCCCCGCCGAACAGAGAGCTGGATGTGGGGCTCCATCCCAGGACCCCGGGATCATGACCCAAACTGAAGGCAGAGGCTCCAACCCACTGAACCACCCATGCGCCCCAAAGTCAGTGTTCTTAACCACTCATTATGTTGCCTCTCAAGTTCCCACCTCTACTCCTATTGTTCTAATTCAGATCTGCACTAATCTCTCCTCTGAACTATTAAATAGTCTTTCTACTAGTTTTATGGCTTTCATTCTGGCTCCTTCCTCCCACCTATCTTATATGATGACACAAGATTAACTTCCTCAAAGCACTGCCTTCAATATATCACCCTATTACTAAGAAGTCTTCATAGCTCCCTATTGCCTACAGGATAATCCAAATTCCTTAGTGTGACATTCAAAGTTCCTTCCTACTTATTCAATCATGTTTCTTCACATGCCAAATTTATTCAGAATCCTGAGTTTTGGCTCACTCCACTGGGAAGATAGCTGGAATGTTCTCTTCCTATTTCCCTTGGCCCTCCCTGCAACCTTGAGCTGAGGGGAGGGGAAGAAACAGGAGGGGAGGGAAGGGAGGAAGATAGACTGAAAACCAAAAGGCTGAGCCTTATTAAAAAAAAATCTCAATACCAAGATCTTAAACTCTTAACCTCTCATTTCTCTCAATTTTCATACTGAGGATGGAAAGATGACTAAGCAGCTGTGTCTTCAGTAAGCACTTTCCTACCATTTATTCTCAGTTATGATCCTAGAACATACACTGCAAAGTCACATCTTTTGTGTCAACAAGTTTTATGTGGCTTGCAGTCAAAATGCCCCCATAAACATTTAGGAGATTTCTAAAAACAAATAACAAAAAACAAACCATCATCATCATCATCATCATCTGGATTTCCAGTTTGTCTTGCTTGAAGAATCAGAACTGACCATACCAGGCCCTCATTTCTTGATGGTAACCACTGACTGAAGTTGAGAAGCGGCTGCCTTCATAAGATAGGCATGTGCCCTTCAGGTTGACATGTTCCCACCACTCCTTATGGTCTTTTGCAGCTTCACTGGTTCATTTTATTCATCTGCATTATTTGCCAGGATCCTAGGAAGCATTTGAATTTGGAACCCTTGCCCACAATAACAGTTTTACTTTTTCTCAATATCCTCAACCCCTGATTTACCTTACATTTCTACAATGATGTTCACTGCAGTATTACTTCCAACAGCAAAAAATAAAAAATATCCTAAATATCCAAATAGGATTGGGTATTTATGACGGCTGTATAGAAAAAGGCTTAAAAGCTAATTAAAAAACGTAGGATAGGGGCGCCTGGGTGGCTCGGTGGGTTAGAGCCTCTGCCTTCGGCTTGGGTCATAGTCCCAGGGTCCTGGGATTGGGCCCCTTGTCGAGTTCTCTGCTCAGCAGGGAGCCTGCTTCCCCCACTCTCTCTGCCTGCCTCTCTGCCTACTTGTGATCTCTGTCTGTCAAATACATAAATAAATCTTTGAAAAAATAAAAATAAAAAATAAAAAACGTAGGATATCAAAAGATACAAAGAGACTTCTTCTTGAATATGGTGAACAAGATTTTTTTTTTAAAGATTTTATTTATTTATTTGACAGACAGAGATCACAAGTAGGCAGAGGCAGGCAGAGAGAGTGGAGGAAGCAGGCTCCCCGCTGAACAGAGAGCCCGCTGAACAGAGAGCCCGATGCAATGCAGGGTTTGATCCCAGGACCTTGGGATCATGACCCGAGCTGAAGGCAGAGGCTTTAACCCACTGAGCCACCCAGGCGCCCCTGGTGAACAAGATATTAAGGGAGTCCTTTCTACTGCAAAAAAAACCTAGATCCTGTAGAACATATACCTTTGAAAACATTTCAGGGCTCACAGTAAATAGGAGAAATCTCCCAGTCTACTCCTTAAAGGGGAAAAAATCATGAGCTGTGGAGTAAACAAGGAGGAGGGCCAAGGTTCCTTGTGGGCCAATTCCTAAAACATTCTAATTGTGTTCAGAATGACAAGCTCTGGATCAATAAAGGTGGGGGAGGGGGTCCAAACCTGAGACTCCTACATTAAGCTAAGACCCTTGAAGTATGTTCAAGTGATTTAGGGCTGGTGGTTCCCCTCCCCCCCAATTTGGGGGGAGAAGCAGATACAAATTTTCACTGGAGCAAACTACCCTACCTTAACTAGATAGGATTCTCAACATTAAAGAGCAAACAAAAATTTATTATCAAAGATCACAAATAGGGGTGCCTGGGTGGCTCAGTGGGTTAGAGCCTCTGCCTTCGGCTTGGGGCTTGAGTCATGGTCCCGGGGTCCTGGGATTGGGCCCCGCGGGCTCTCTGCTCAGTGGGGAGCCTGCTTCCTCCTCTCTCTCTGCCTGCCTCTCTGCCTAATTGTGAGCTCTGTCAAATAAATAAATAAATCTTAAAAAAAAAAAAGATCACAAATACACATGGCAGCAAAACACCATGAATGAGTAACAGAGAAAACAACAAACAACAGATTTAAACTGCAAGCACTTTAGGTATTAAAAATGTCAGACAGAGGGACGCCTGGGTGGCTCAGTTGGTTAAGCGGCTGCCTTCGGCTCAGGTCATGATCCCAGCGTCCTGGGATGGAGTCCCACATCCGGCTCCTTGCTGGGCGGGGAGCCTGCTTCTCCCTCTGCCTCTGTCTACCACTCTGTCTGCCTGAGCTCTCTCTCTAATAAATAAATTAAAAAAAAAAAAATCTTAAAAAAAAAAAGTCAGATACAGAATACAAGCTATGTGTCTATGTGTGAAATGTTTTAAATACAGGATAAAATCTCAAAGAAATCAAATAGCCAGAGATCTAGGGGTGGGAAAAATAAAACGTAAATGAATAAAACCACTGGCTACTAACCATTCCTATTCCTGGTCCAGGCTATTTTATGAGGTGGGGGGGGCGCGGGTGTCACGAGGTGAAAAAAAAAAGAATGTGAAGGCTAAAGGAGATACATTACACCCCAAGCTACAGATGTGAACAGTAGCTTACTCAAAACAGTGTGTGAAAGTGCTCTATAAACTTTAAGTGTTTTATAGAAATGTAAAGCATTGGTACTGCTCTTTAAAAATGCTAGCATCGGGGCGCCTGGGTGGCTCAGTGGGTTAAAGCCTCTGCCTTCGCCTCAGGTCATGATCCCAGGGTACTGGGATCCACCCGGCATCAGGCTCTCTGCTCCGTGGAGAGCCTGCTTCATCCTCTCTCTCTGTCTGCCTCTCTGCCTACTTGTGATCTCTGTCTGTCTAATAAATAAATGAAGTCTTTAAAAAAATAAATAAATAAAAATGCTAGCATCTGGGGCACCTGGGTGGGTCAGTTAAGCATCTGCCTTCGGCTTAGGTCATGATCTCAGGATCCTGGGATCAGCCCTATGTCTGGTTCCCTGCTCAGCAGGAAGCCTGCTTCTCCCTCTCCCTCTGCACACTCCCCTCCCTGCTCCTTCTGTCTCTCTCTCCCTCTCAATAAATAAAATCTTAAAAAAAATTTTTTTTTAAATGCTAACATCCATTGATGATTTTTGCTTGAATCAGCTATTACTCTTTCTACATTTATTAATTGACATTCTAATACAAGAAAAATTTCTTTTCTTCTTTCTTCCCTCTCTCCCTCCCTCCCTTCCATCTCACCCCCGTCCCTCCCCCCGTTTGGTATGTATAGAATCTTGGGCTTTTTAAAAAATTGAATGGGTTGTAACCTATTGTTGGTACTGATTTTGATGATCAGATTGTCTCATATCTGGCATTATTTGGCCTTTTTTTTCATTGTGAAGACCTTTATTATTGTGTATAAACTCTTTAAAATTATTTATTTTGGAATAACTTTCAATTTTAGAAAATTAACTATTTATTTTACTTATTTATTTTTTTAAAGATTTTATTTATTTATTTGACAGAGATCACAAGTAGGCAGAGACAGAGAGAGAGAGGAGGAAGCAGGCTCCCCGCTGAGCAGAGAGCCCGATGTGGGGCTCGATCCCAGGACCCTGGGATCATGACCTGAGCTGAAGGCAGAGGCTTTAACCCACTGAGCCACCCAGGCGCCCCTTTTATTTTATTTTTATTTTTTTAAGTAGGTCCAGGCCTAGTGTGGAGCCCAACATGGGGCTTGAACTCACAACCCTGAAATCAAGACCTGAGCTGAAATGAAAAGTTGGATGCTTAACTGACTGAGCCACCAGGTGCCCCCAAATTAACTATTTTGAAATAATTTTTGAAGTATCTAAGATTGTTCAGAGAGTTCCTTATGTCCTTCAACCAGTTCCCTGTTACTATTTTATATAATCTTCATACATTTATTAAAACAAAGGAATTAACATTGAACACATTACTATTAACTAAACTTGTAAACTATTTGGGTTTTGCCACTCTTCCCACTAAATGTCCTTTTTCTATTATCTGTTTTTTTAAGAAACTAAATGTATATATGACTTTCATAAAACATGTTAATTAAAAACAAAATAAAGCAAAACAAACAAACACACCCAAAAATCTTAGATGTATACTGGAGGCTGCAGACAAGCAGCTTGGATGTTGTTCTAAGTGCACCTCAGTAAAGAAAAAGATCTGCATTTTCCACAGTCAAGACACTGAATAGTTCTGGAAACTATCTAGGCAGGTAATTTTTAGTGAAAGCAAGCAGTATTTAAAAAT
>RCUC01150872.1:0-22663 GCA_003697995.1 Taxidea taxus jeffersonii
AAAAAAAAATTCCGTAGCGGGTCCATTGTAGGGCTGGAGTACCAGTATGTTTTCTTTTTCAGCTTCCTAGATAGAGCCTACATAAGCCTAGCTGAAGTCCCTCCATGGAAACAGGAGTGGGAAGTGAATGTGCCTTCTTGTCACTTTCATATTTCAGGTGCAACACAGGGAGAGGTTATAGAAGATTTCCTCTCACAGCCTCTGCAGGAACCGACTCTGCCATCACCCCATCTCGGACTCCAGAAATGTGAGAGTACATTTTTGTTGTTTAAGTCACACAGTTTGTGGTTCTCTGTTTATGCAGCCCTAGCAAACTCATCCAATGTGTGTATACCATGGAATTCCACAAGACTTTGCTGGATAAAGAATTAGTTTTAGGTTCTAAATGGAATACATGTTTAAATAAGATATGGTCCTTCTGACTGGTGTGAGGTGGTATCTCATTGTGGTTTTGATTTGTATTTCCCTGATGCCCAGTGATGTGGAGCACTTTTTCATGTGTCTGTTGGCCATCTGGATGTCTTCTTTGCAGAAATGTCTGTTCATGTTCTCTGCCCATTTCTTAATTGGATTATTTGTTCTTTGGGTGTTGAGTTTGCTAAGCTCTTTATAGATTTTGGATACTAGCCCTTTATCTGGTATGTCGTTTGCAAATGTCTTCTCCCATCCTGTCAGTTGTCTTTTGGTTTTGTTGACTGTTTCCTTTGCTGTGCAAAAGCTTTTGATCTTGAAGAAGTCCCAATAGTTCATTTTTTTCCCTTGCTTCCCTTGCCTTTGGCGTTGTTCCTAGGAAGAAGTTGCTGCGGCTGAGGTCGAAGAGGTTGCTGCCTGTGTTCTCCTCAAGGATTTTGATGGATTCCTTTCTCACGTTGAGGTCCTTCATCCATTTTGAGTCTATTTTCGTGTGTGGTGTAAGGAAATGGTCCAATTTCATTTTTCTGCATGCGGCTGTCCAATTTTCCCAACACCATTTGTTGAAGAGGCTGTCTTTTTTCCATTGGATATTCTTTCCTGCTTTGTCGAAGATTAGTTGACCATAGAGTTGAGGGTCTATTTCTAGGCTCTCTATTCTGTTCCATTGATCTATGGTCTGTTTTTGTGCCAGTACCATACTGTCTTGATGATGACAGCTTTGTAATAGAGTTTGAAGTCTGGAATTGTGATGCCACCAACTTTGTCTTCTTTTTCAATATTCCTTTGGCTATTCGAGGTCTTTTCTGGTTCCATATAAATTTTAGGATTATTTGTTCCATTTCTTTGAAAAAATTGGATGGGATTTTGATAGGCATTGCATTAAATGTGTAGATAGCTTTAGGTAGCATAGACATTTTCACAATATTTATTCTTCCAATCCATGAGCATGGAACATTTTTCCATTTCTTTGTATCTTCCTCAATTTCTTTCATGAGTACTCTATAGTTTTCTAAGTATAGATTCTTTGCCTCTTTGGTTAGGTTTATTCCTAGGTATCTTATGGTTTTGGGTGTAATTGTAAATGAGATTGACTCCTTAATTTCTCTTTCTTCTGTCTTGTTGTTGGTGTAAAGAAATGCAACTGATTTCTGTGCATTGATTTTATATATATATATTTTAAATATTTTATTTATTTATTTGATAGACAGAGATCACAAGTAGGCAGAGAGGCAGAGAGAGAGAGAGGAGGAAGCAGGCTGTCCGCAGAGCAGAGCCCAACGCAGGGCTCGATCCCACGACCCTGGGATCATGACCCGAGCCGAAGGCAGCGGCTTTAACCCACTGAGCCACCCAGGCGCCCCTGTGCATTGATTTTATATCCTGACACTTTACTGAATTCCTGTACAAGCTCTAGCAGTTTTGGAGTGGAGCCTTTTGGGTTTTCCACATATAGTATCATATCATCTGCAAAGAGTGATAGTTTGACTTCTTCTTTGCCGATTTGGATGCCTTTAATTTCTTTTTGTTGTCTGATTGCTGGGGCTAGGACTTCTAGTACTATGTTGAATAGCAGTGGTGATAGTGGACATCCCTGCCATGTTCCTGACCTTAACAGTGATCCGAAGGGGCACGTGCACCCGAATATTTATAGCAGCAATGTCCACAATATGGAAAGAACCTAGATGTCCATCAACAGATGAATGGATAAAGAAGAGGTGGTATATATATACAATGGAATACTATGCAGCCATCAAAAGAAAGGAAATCTTACCATTTGCGACAACATGGATGGAACTAGAGTGTATTATGCTTAGCGAAATAAGTCAATTGGAGAAAGACAACTATCACATGATCTCCCTGATATGAGGAAGTGGAGATGCAACAGGGGTGGGGGTTAAGGTGGTAGGAAAAGAAAAAATGAAACAAGATGGGACCGGGAGGGAGACAAACCAAAAGAGACTCTTAATGTCATAAAACAAACTGAGGGGGGTGGGGGGGGAGAGGGGTTGGGAGAGGGTGGTGGGGTTACATTATATGTTTAAATAAAAAAGCTTAAAGACAAAAAAAAAGTAAGCAAGATACCAATTTATTTATGGAAATCATCTTCATACGTTACTACTCTTTGTTTTTTTCCCTTCATCTTAGAGAATAAAAGCAGAGTTATAGTAAAAAAAAAAAATAAAGTGTGCAGTTCATTGGTCTTTAGTATATTGGCAGGAAAAAAAAAAAAAGATATGGTCCTTGATCTCTAAGAGCTCCCAGACTGAAGGGGGTGGAGGGTAAGCGCATGCGTGTGTGCACGGACACGCGCGCGCGCGCGTGCACACACACACACACACACCATTATTAATCTGGGAGGGAGCTAGGAATTTTCACTGGGTAGGTGGGGTGTGAATTAGAAAGTGCAATAGTTGTTCACATCATGCAATTTGCTAAGACTCTGCTGACAGGTTTTAATGATTCACTCTTATGTAATTAAAAACCTAATAATTCAAATAGTGCTTAAAGTTCAGGTAAGCCCTGATATATTTTTCTCCTTCTTCATCTGCAGGCAGTAACATTATTAGAAGAAATACTTTCTGACAATATATTCAATTTACTGAGCTCTAAAGGGGTGAAATTTGCAAATGGTTTAGCTCCAGGTGGGCAACATGATTACCAGCTTTTTTATAGAACAAATTTCATTCATTTTCAGTCATCTTCATTGTGCTGTGAATGGAGGCAGATCATTAGGGTTCGGAATATTATTCTGCCAAGGAAATACTTTATGGCTCCTGGAGCCGGAGATCTTAAAATAACAAATAGCATTTGCGGACATGCAACCCAGAACACCTAAAGCATTTTGTTTGTTTTACTTCCACTCAGGCTTGTAATTTCTTATCTTAGAACATCACAGGAAAGACCAAAAGAAGGGCTTTGTAAGGCCAGATAAGGCTCAAATGGTCCCTTTGCCTTTAATTGAAAATACTAAGCCAGTTTTCTATTGTATTGGGGTGGCGAGGAGCTTGTAACTCTATCAAAGCCATTTAAAACTGCTGATCTGTGCTCAGCACAGAAATGACAAGATCAATCCAGCAGATTTATTCCATTTTGAAACTGTGAGTTCTATTTATTAAAATGTCTGGTCTCTTTGGTGATGATGTGGGGAGGAGGGCTGCAAGAGAAAATGAAGGATATGCACGGGATATACACATACTAAAAATTATTTGTGGTTTATCTCAACTACAAATTTAACTGGCCACCCTTTAATTCGCTAGATCTGGCAACTCTGAACACAGTACAAGTGGAATTATACAGTGGGGTAGAGAACATTGAGCCCGCATCACTCTGTGAATGGGAAGTATGAACAAGATAGAAAGGGGGCGGGATGCGAGCTTTAGAATTCAGATCTGGGGGAGATTGCTGGCCCTCTAGCTGATTATGTGGGCAGTATATCTGAGCAGCTCCTCTGGGTTTCTATTTCCTTATCTGTAAAATGGGTATGTAGAACACTGGCCTCCTCTGCTTGTCAGGTTTAAGCGCTCACAGACTACAGTGTGGTGCTGAGCCATAATGGAGCCCGAGGAAAAAGGAATGACCAGTAACACTAATCTTGCCCTTCTTTAAAGTGTTAACATTTTGTTCATCGTGAATTTTCTTTGCCTAAGTTTCAATTCTTAAAAGCCTGCATTACAATATTATTTATCTTGTCAAATGGGTTTTCTGATGACCCTTTACATTTTTGCACCTGAGCGAGAAGCTCAATCACTTCACCCGAATCCTGGCCCTGGCATTCAATGAATCTTAAATATTAATAACATTTACTCTTTCAATTGTATTAATATTTAAATTTAATAATAGTAAATATTGTTAATAACAATGTTCTAATGTTACACAGCCTTGTAGAGTCATATTGGAGAAAGTAACGACAAGAAACATTTATGAAGGTTTTCTGTGTCCCTGGCATTGTGCTAACTTCCTTAAGTCAGTTTTATTGAATTTTTACAATACTCTGAGATTGCTAGAATTACTATTTCCTATTTTAGAGAAAAACGAAGTTTTTAAAAATTCACAACGATTTCCCCAAGAAGACACAGCTAGTAAATCAAGGTGTCGGACACTCAAAATTGATTTTTTTTTTCCCCTGCAAGGTTGCTGAAACTTGTTAGTACGCATAGGATTTTACATCAGTATCACCGGGAGGCCCGTCAGAAACCGGCTGCCTGTGATGATCCAAGCCTGCCTCTAGGGGTCCTCATTGACCAATTTTGCAGGAACCGGAATGCTCTGCCTGAGGAAAAGTACGGTTTAGGAAAGGTAATTTTTTCGGGCATGCTCTGCCAGAAGA
Source organism: Taxidea taxus jeffersonii (assembly GCA_003697995.1). Taxonomy (NCBI): domain Eukaryota; kingdom Metazoa; phylum Chordata; class Mammalia; order Carnivora; family Mustelidae; genus Taxidea; species Taxidea taxus. The sequence continues at coordinate 4,742 of RCUC01150872.1, forward strand.
GCTCCCACACATTCTCTGCATGTTTTCAGACAAAACTGGGCCTGATCTAGAAAGCTCCTGGTCTGAAGATACACTTGGCTTGAGCAGGGCAAATCTCTTCATGGAGCCGGAGGGTGTGACACAGATCTTTCTAGAAAACCATCTACAAGAGCTTCTCAAGCATCTATTATTGCCCCCACCTGCCAGTGGGCAGTGGCCTGGCAAATGGGATTGCCACGTGTCCCATATCTATGGTACATGTTCTGAATTTAATGATTTTGTTTGGTGTCCCTCGGTGAGTTTTTCCAGGGTGCCCTAAATGTCCTGTATCTACCTTTTTCTTTTTTAGTAAATGACAAAATGTTGGCAGTTAGAGCTGTTTTTGTTTTGTTTTGTTTTGTTTTGTTTTAAATTGAACCTAGCATCTTGATTTTCATTTGCTGAAACTGGCCCCTCTGCTGGTGGCTTGTTTGCGTTCTTCGGCACATAAAAAGGCAGGTGCGGTCCTTGAGCCAGCAGCAGGGCCACGCCCGCCTGGGATGAAGCTAGTCAGGCAGCTGGGCACCCAGTTTAAGCAGGCACTCACTCCCTGGCTCTTGCAAGTGCACATCGTCCTAGTCCAGGGCTTGCAGGGGAGCTCTGGCTGAAAAAGTCTGGAAAACACCTTAATTGAGATGTGTAACTTGGGCAAAGCACTCAACCTCCCCGAGCTTCTGTTTGGGATTAATAATTGTAGATTTATAACATCTAATAAATGTAATAAAATGGAATAAATGTAATAAAAACTAGCAACTGGGTTGCTAGTTTGCCTGATGAGATGTTAAGGATATAAGGATTAAAAAAGAAAAAAAGGGGCGCCTGGGTGGCTCAGTGGGTTGAGCCGCTGCCTTCGGCTCGGGTCATGATCTCAGGGTCCTGGGATCGAGTCCTGCATCGGGCTCTCTGCTCAGCGGGGAGCCTGCTTCCCCCTCTCTCTCTCTGTCTGCCTCTCTGCCTACTTGTGATCTCTCTATCTGTCAAATGAATAAATAAAATATTATTAAAAAAAAAATTCCAGTATGGTACTGTGCTCATGACAGTGCCTAAAATGTAATCAGCTCTCAACAGTGATGAGTAATTTCAAGAGTAGTGTTGTCATCTCAGTGGCTAAACTAAGGCAGTGCCAATCCTCAGAACCCCAGCTTTCTAGGTCTCGTTTAATAGTCAATCATCATTTCCCATCTTTTTTTTTCCCCAGGAAATAATTTATCTCATGAAGCACCTGAGAGAGACGACATGTGCTTCACTCTTACATGCAGTGTCTTGTTCAGCCCACAAATACCCTTGTGTGATGGGGATGAGCGGGGAAACTGAGGCCTGGAGAGGTTATGAAAACTTACCCAAGTTTGTAGGGTTCAGCAAGTAGTGAGGCTGGCATTGATTTCAAGCCCGGCAGCCCGTCTCCAGGTCTGCCTGACTTCAAAGCCCACACATTTAACCACCGCTTTATAAAGATGGTGATGTCTACCCAGACTCTCACTGTCTTCTGGTAATTGAAGGGCTGGGGAGAGTGTCCTTCTCAGTCTTGGGTTGCTAGTTTGCCTGATGAGATCTTTCTCACTCTGGCTTCCCAACCTTTGATCTCTTTGTGGAGCCCATTTCTTTTGAAAATGAGGAGAGGACAATGTGAAGAATGGTGGTTTTCTAGGGGATGGTAAGTGTTTGGGTTGCAAGGGAGCAGGGGTGGGAGGCTGTGATGCTAGTTTAATTCATTGTTCATGACCAACCCACCGACCTTTAGAGTCCATTCCCTAAATGCTTTGCTCTTTTCCTCCACCCTCTTTGCAAAGATAATTCTCCCCCAGCTGGCCCTTCATAGGAACATCGTCAAGCGACACCCCAATCAGAACTGTCTGACATGCCTATCTTGAACACCCACACATTGCAGTCCGCCCAAGATGGCCGTTTCCCCTATCTTCATCTTGCTGATCAGATTTCCATCCCTCCCATTGACGTTCCCTCCTTTTTCCTCCCGGGGCAGCTCTTTGGTTTGCGTCTTCCTTTCTCTTTTCATTTTTTTTGGCTTCCATTTAAGAGAGGTGCTTGGTGATCAACTGCTTTTGTATAATATTATAGTTAATAAAGAGCATGACGTTTGGTCAAAGATGGCTTGAATTTTAGCTTTACAACTTACTTCGTGGTCTGGTAACGGAGGAGGCCGTGGTAATCTTTCTGAACCTCTCTCTTTGCATCCTTTTTGGGCTAAGACCACCTTTGTCATACAGTTGTAGGAAGGATTAAATCAAGTGACAGCACTTAGCCCATTGTTGGGACTATAGTGAGAACTCAAAAATGGTACCTTTCTTTCTTTTTTAAAGATTTTACTTATTTATTTGAGTGGCGGGGGGAAGGGCAGGCAGGGGAGGGGGACAAGCTTACTGTGGGCTGAGCCCCATGCTGGGCTCAATCCCACAATACTGAGATCAGGGCCAGAGCCCAAACCAAGAGTTGGATGCTTAACCATCTGAGCCACCCCGGCGGCCTGGTAGCTTTTTTTTTTTTTTAATATAATGACCTATATTTCAGGGTGCCTGGATGGCTCAGTGGGTTAAAGCCTCTCCTTTGGCTCAGGTCATGATCCCAAGTCAGGCTCTCTGCTCAGCAGGAAGCCTGCTTCCCGCCTTCTCTCTCTGCCTGCCTCTCTGCCTAATTGTGATCTCTGTCAAATAAATAAATAAAATCTTTAAAAAACTTACCTATACTTCTTCCATCCTGGAATAATATGTCCGTCTATTCTTTTAGTTTCTGAAATTGGCTAAGTTGCATCTAGCTTTAGGGCTTTGGTGATACCATGGTAACATTCTTTCTCTTTTCTTTTTAAGAGTGGGGAGGGACAGAAGGAGAGGATGAGAGAGAGAGAGAGAATCTCAATCAGGCTCCATGGCTAGTGCAGAGCCTGATGCAGGATTTGATCTCATGACATGTAAGATCATGACCTGAGCCGAAATCAAGAGTCAGAGACGCTTTTCCGACTGAGCCACCCAGGCGCCCCCATGGTGACATTCTCTTAACCATGGGAGAGCTCCTTTTCCTTCTTGCTTAACCAGACCTTCTCTTCCTGCCCAAGCCTTGGATGAAGCGTCACCTCCCCAAAGGCCTCATTGTGTCCCAGCAACCTATAGGCTATCATCTACATCCTTTCTTTTCTCACCATGCTTGGCTTTCATAAGACTAATGAGGCTTCTAAGTTATTCACATTGGTCCCTTCTGTTTCTCCATCATTGATTGGACAACCAGCTTCAGGTAAATATTCTCTCCTCACTGCCTAGAACAGTGACCCTAGTTGGTGTTCTAATATTTGTTGGATATATGCCTTTTCAACTCACATATAATCTCTCTCCCACCCTCAGGAAACAGTCATCTCCTTTCCTTTTCCCTTTCTTCCCTTCAGAATTGAGAAATCTTTGCTTTAAAAGTGGGAAGGCAGCACCCATACAATTGGATTTAACATGTTTTCCTAGTGAGACCCCCAGGGTTTCTCAGTGGGGTCACTTTGGGCAGTCTGAGTAGAACAGCGATTTGTTGCATGGGACCATCCCATGCCTAATATCTGTTTAACATCCCTGGTCCCTATACACCAGTAGTATTTCCAAATCATTGAGGGATTCTAAAATACAGCAACACATTCACATTTCCAAATGCCCCATAGCTGTTGGTACAGCCCTAATTGGAAATCACAGAACTTTTAATCCTTGGACATTTCTTAAGTATAACAAGCATTTAAGAAGAGATAATTATTTAAAACTCAGCAGTTAGGTCAGTTCCCACCCCCATTCCCTTGGTCCCAATCACCATTCTTGTCAAGACTGCTGATATTCAAAACCAAAAGAAAAGGGAGAAAACATGTTTGTGTGTGTGTTGATGTGAATAATCAGCTAGGTTTTGCAAAAACAAAATTTGATGCGTAGTTCCTATTTTCTTTTGCAGGGGAGATAGACTCAATGGGGCATCAAAAGTAGAAAAGGTTGGAAGTCTTAGAAGGATTTTTCTGGCACTGGGCTCAGATTCTAACAGATTAATCCCAGATTCACTCTTTCCAAGGACAATCAAGAGTGAAAGCCCACAGGCACATATCTGATAGAGGTCAGTTCTGAGAAGGCTCCTCAGGGTCATGGTAGCAGAGCATATAAACCTCCTATTATCACACTGCCCTGAACCATGAGAACTGGAGAAAGATCATTAGATATTTTCAGTGCTACTGATCAATATTTAGCTCATTATGGTTATCTGTGATTGTAACAAGTATATTCACTGGTGTGAGACATTTTATTGACTTGGAAGGAAGTTAACAAATGTACTTGGTCCACTGATGAGCTCACATAGCAATACATAATGCCACCTACCAGGCTGCAAGGCTGGGTAGGAACCCAGATAAGGGTTATCTTCACCCATATTCAGCCTGAGGCCTGCCTCTGCCTTTTTGCCACTGGTAATAGGAAGGGGAAAAAAAGGTAAGGACAGCTGAGCTTAGCATATATTCAATTTCATTATATATATACATATATAATGAAACAAAACACACACCTTTTGTTTTTTCAAGATTTATTTGGGAGATAGCACACGGGGAGGGTCAGAGAGAGCGTCCTAAGCAGACCCGACATTAGGTGTGGAGACTGACGCAGGGCTTGATTCCAGGATCCTGAGATCATGACCCGAGCTGAAACTCACAGTCAGTCACTTAACCCACTGAACCACCCAGGTGCCCCTAATGAATTTTTTCTAAAAATCTTGTTTGCTACCCTGACTGTAGAGAAATTGTTCTTGGAACAGCGTGGAATTAATTTAGGATTTGGTGCTGGACAAATCAAAATCTATTTCCTGCTTTTCTCCCAAGAGCCACATGACTTCTGACAAATGACTTGCCCTTCTCGAAACTCAGCTCCAGTAACATGGAGATAACATCAAGTCCCTGCGCTGCCGTGGGGATTAGAGTAGCTCGTACACATGGCACTTCACGCCAGCCTGACACACACTGACCCAGAAATCTATGAATGCCAACTCAGTTTTGTAGGACATGCTTATTTTCTTGCTTTTCTGGGGGTGGCACAAGGATGGGGGTGGAGAGGAGGCAGGAGAGTCCAATGAGGACCCAGAGGAGGGGACTGAACTGGAGTGGGAAACATGAAGAACACAAGAGGCAAAGGGCTTGAGCAGGAAGTTGGAGAAGGATGAGTTAAGTTTTGCATCCGTGCCGGTCTCCGTTTATGTATTAAACAGATTTTTCTCTTTGGAGATGAACTGCATCTCCACGTCTTGTGAGGTCACAGGGAACGATGAATGACTTGCCTTATTAACATGCGTGGATGGGAACCTACTGTGACAGAGCTCCAGGTTAGCGGTACTCAGAGGGTGGTCCAGATGCTCTTGTGACCGTGAGCCCTGAGTTGTGCATGGAATTTTTGGATCAACGGATTGTATACCTGAAACTAACAGAACACTATGTTAACTTGAGTGAGGAACACGGGGAGTTAAGAAACTGTTAGTGGAACATAAATCGAAGTAAGTTCAGAAAGTGTTTAGAATCTGTGATTATGACTCGACAGAGTAGTTTTATGGCTGATGAATCTAATAGTGAGCAGGAATGTATATTTTTGCATCTATTTGTTTTTTCCACTTCCCTAGGAGTTTTTTAAATTAACGTGTTTTCCTTGGCAATTCATTTTTGTCTTCACAGAACTAGAGACTGCAACAGTTGAACATTTTAAAAACTTGTCTTTTGGGACGCCTGGGTAGCTAAGTCCATTAAGCCGCTGCCTTCGGCTCAGGTCATGATCCCGGGGTCCTGGGATCGAGTCCCACATCGGGCTCCTTGTTCGGCAGGGAGCCTGCTTCCTCCTCTCTCTCTGCCTGCCTCTCTGCCTGCTTGTGCTCTCTCTCTGACAATAAATAAATAAAAAATCCTAAAAACTTGTCTTCTACCACTGATTCTTTGGAAATTACTCTAGAAAATAATCTCAACTTTTCTACTGTCCTGTAGGAAGTCATTATTCCACTCTCTGAAGCGCTAAGATTTGAAGGAACTCTTTAGCCTGAACCTTTGTTCCTAAGAACAGGCCAAACTAATAGTTTGAAGCAATTCTGGAATCTTTATTACTTGTAACGTTAAGCTTCTATGAGTACAAGAAAGAATTTTGAAGAATTTTCTTAAATATAGAAAAAATATGAACAGTAGTAGGAAGGTGAGGCAATTAAAAAAAAATCCACCTTGTAAAATATACATCTTTATGAGGTAGATCCATATATACTGATACAGAGAGGCCCAAGCTATGCTAGGTGAAAAAAAACCTTGTTTTTTGTTGTAAAGTTGTGAACTGTCCTTGTAATATGCTGAATTTTAAAAACATTACTGTATGCATAGAAGAAAATGTGAACTAACAGAAAATAAATGACCAATCCTTACATCTGGTAACATTAGGCTCCCAGGGCACAGTGATGTTCTTATGTTATGTATTTACTTTGTGTTTGAATTAAAAAAATTTTTTTTTGCATTTAAAATTTTTATCAGGAAGATATGACACCTTGTGATAAGAAAACAGATCAATGGGTTATGTTGAATAATTTACCTCTGCCATGTTTTGGTTATTAATAAGCACACCATATGTGCTGGAGAGAGGTTTTCATAAAAAGATAGGGGGAAAAAATTCATACAGCAGGCCCACTCCATTTCTGTATCTTCTTTTTAAACCATTTGGGAGCCAAGCTCCATGTGCTCTTTCAAAGTGTTTTTGCAATTCTGAGCATCCCCTTTCTTGAACAGAAGAAGTTTATTTCCATCTGAGATACTTGCAGAGAAATACGAAGGTCTTCCTACATTTCATTTCCCATTCCCTTCTCCCCATTGTGCAGGATAAACAGATGTCAGATGAAACATTTTCTTGAATTTAAAAGACCTGGTTGGCAGTCAGCAAAACTAGGATGAATGACTTGTCACAAATAAACAACATTTGTGAGATTAGGAAGCCTAAAAATCCACATCTGTCATCCTCAGTGAGGCAATAAACTACCGTATTTCTTCGATTCTAAAACAACTTTATTGTGAGACACAGCATTATTTTATGGAGCACTAAGAAAGAAAAAAACACTGCCAATTCATTGAGAGCGTGCCATCCATCAAAAGATGCATCCTGATTTCAAAGATGTAAACATGAAAAAAAATGTGCATCTTGGCATCAATAGAATATTATAATACTAATAACTGAAAATCCACCATCTTGTCCAACATGTTTACTTAAAGTAGAGCACTTTAAACTGCTTTGAACCCTGAATGTAATGGAAGAACACGTAAACATTCTCAGTAGCACACCTTCAGTTTTTATTGACCTATGTAAAAAAAATAATAGGTCTTAAAAAGTCAGAACAGTAAAAGAATATGCAAAAGGGAATTTCTGTTTCTAGAAGGCTATACAAATATGCAAAAAGGAATAACTTATTTTTTTTGCATGTCTTCTTGTTTGTTCCAAACTTTTCCCCCAAACTTCATATTTAATGATACAAATGACTAAGGACCAGTTTAACAAATCATCTTTATGTATATATTACATGCTTTGGAATATAGATAGAAAATGTTCCAAAAAAGTTGTTCAGAAACTTCTCTATTCACAATATGAACATGAAACCTGTATAAAAGTGGGGAAGGGAGCACCTTTTATGGAATATTGAAGCAGAGTGACAATGACAAAAAAGAGCAATCTAGAATACGGAAATATTTGTGTTTTTTTTGTTTTTGTTTTTGTTTAAAAAAAAACACTACAATAAACCATAGCTAATTAGTTCTTCGGAATAAAGTATGAGGTAGTTTTAGCCTCATAATTAAATCTACTGCAGCTTGGAGTTTTTTGTTTTTGTTTTGTTTTTTTTTAATGACTAATCTTGTTTTTATCATTTGGTGACTTAGAACCTCCCGGGGAATCTGGACAATATGCTTCCTTTTCTAACATTCACCATTTTAAGGCACACAATTCATCGAAAATGCTGTGGCTTTTATTTTTTCATTTCGTTTTGTTTTGGGTTCTTTCTGTATTACCTTAAAATACTTCTTCAAACTCTGGGTTAGAGAAACTTTCCATATCAGGTCTGCCATTTCCAATGGCAGCCAAATGGGAGAGTTACCAGCCTGAATAATATAACCCATCGGGCCACTGGTGTAGAAAGGAAAAAGGAACCCAGTAATATTGTACCTCAGAACATTCTCCAAGCAGAGTTTGTCAATTATTCAGTGGGCTGCTTTGTTTTTCCCAATCTGATACCATAAAGTTATATTACAGGATGCTACAGCAATAAGTCTCTCCAGAACCCATTTTACGGGGCTTATGAAAACCATCACTCTTTATAATATCCTAGGAACATTTACAACTCATTCAGAACTTCACGAGAATCCAGCTTCTCTTCAAGTAATTTTCCAATACTGTCTAAATGGTTCAGACGCGGGTAGAGAGAGCATGTGATTCTTTGCCGGCTCACAAGCCCAAACTTTCTGAAGGTGCGGAATGACTAAGGAGCTTCTGCTTTCCCTTTACTCATCATTCTGAGTTGTGCTCTGAAATTTCCCATCCTTCCTTCCTACTGGAGACCCTGAACGCACTGGTCACAGTTTTGCGGTTTGCCTTCAACAACTTTTATTCCCTTAAAAAGTGCTTGCTACCGATCAAGGCTGAGTCCTCTCTTGGCCACAGTTCCACCTCGCTCAGTCGGGGGGGGGTGCCCCGAGAGGGGAAGGCAAGTCGTTCAGGGACCCCGCGCAGCCTCAGCCTCCGTGGGTGACTCCCTCCCGGGGCCAGTAAGTCCTCTCTTGGACCTCGGATGCCTTTAGCTTTCTAGAGCCGAACAGCCTTCTGGGAAGACGACACATTTTGCAAGGCACACTAGTGTGAGGACGCAGCGCTTGGCCAAGAGGTCCAACTGCAGTTCAGACTAATGTTCCAGGCTTTGAATCTTCATGCCAGAACAGCCTCTGCTCCCTGCTCTCCAGGCTGTCTTCCGACCGGCTTCCCTCTGTGCTGATCTCTGGGTACTGTCTATTAAAGGAAACCAAGAGAATTATTACTTGTCATTTTTATTACCAGAGTACAAAGAGGACTCTACTCAAAGAATTAGTAGAAAGCACTGTCAAGGCAAAGGATGATGGCATGTTCTTTCCTTGTCCTACTGGCACATTGTCAAAAAGGCCCACCATGCAAGGTGTACTTGATTTTCTAGGGAGATATTCCTTTGTCTCACTTATTTTTTAACCACTGATTAGGATCCAGATTGTGGTAAATTACAGGTTCACTCGCAGGGGTTTTTTTGTCGGGAAGAAGTACAGATAACTTTGGTCTACTATAAAAAGATTACGGTTATAGTTTTATTGCCCTGTAGGCCATTAACTGGTTTTTAAATCTTATTTAGTAATCTTATTCCAACGTCTTATCTTTCACTGGGTTGAATTCAGTCTTTTGAATTCTCTGGGAAGCAGCTTTACCATTCTGTTGGTTCTCTCATTAATGAGTTAAAGAAATCTTTGACACATGCCCATTTCCTCTCTGTGCAAGTCATTATTTTTAACTTTTTAAAAAGTATTTTTGACAGCCACATTTTAAGTATTCTTCACATTAAGGGAATATACTAGATGCTTTCCTCAGGGACAAAGGAATATATTTAGTGGCAGGCAGGGGCACCCAGGGACAAACCTCACATCCCTAGGGTCCATGGGCTGAACATAAATGGGAAACAACATCGCATACAAAAATCACAGGCACACGTGGATGGCATATCCAAAGGAAGGCATCCTATCACACAAACCATTCCAATAAGCAAAATCTCATTCCTGCAACAGTCACACAGAACAGGTTAGAGAGTTAGTAGGTTTCTTTTTGTTGTAAATTTCTTTAGTCAGGTTGGTTAAAAAGTCACTGGAAGGAGAGCCGAGGAAAGGAATACTACGTTGACACATTCAGTGTTTTCCTCTCCGATAAACACAAGGTCGGATTTCCACAGCTTCACACACCAGCCAGAACAAAGCAGAACTCCTGCTACGAGGGCAAGATGCAGAAGACGGTGCTGAGGGCTCTACTTACTACAGCTGGCTACACTGAGCAAAAGAGAACTGAAAACTGATCTCATTTCGGGAGACACAACCATTCTCTGCGACAGAAGCCCTCGGCGTTGCCTAGTAGAGGGAGAGTCAGATTAGGAAGAGGATGGGAAATGGAAAACAGGAAGCCAAGGGGGGAAAAACGTTATTTGAAAACACACTTGCAACACGGAGCCAAGAATCTGACTGCATTATATTCTAGGGAGCATAAGAGACGTTGCCATTTATGATTTTAGAAAGTCTCTGCCACTGATAATTATACCACAGCATACTTGGAAATAAATTTTTATTGGTAAAAATGTGTAGCTTTCTGTCAATGTTAAGAGCCAGAAACCCTAGGGGAGAGGATCTTGAAATATTATGTACTTGATTTGTTTAAAAATTACTTAAATCTTTAACTTCAGGGCAGAATTAAAGTTTTTCTTTTTATCTTCATCTTGAAACCTAATTTCTTTCTTATTTTAAAAATTGTGTTTTCCTCAAAATAACAATTTTACAGCCAATTTCTAAAACTTAATGGATGGCTGTTGTGATTCTTGCTTTGTTAGTAGGTCAAGTTAAATTGGTCACTCTGAGGTATATATAAAAAAAAAAATCCTCAAGAGGCAAACAGATGGAAATAAGCACACACCCGTACCTCTGTTGCTGGGAGGGTAAATTGGCAAATTTTTCTGGAAAGCAAGGGCTTAAAAAATACACTTTTCAATTTAATCCGGTAATTCTGCTTACCAGAATGTATTCTAAGGCAATAATCTGGAATTCAGGTAAATATTTACACAAAGACATTAACAGCAACATTACAATAAAAAAATGAGAAAATCTAAAAACCATTCAGATTCAAAACATGGGAACTGTTAAATGAAGTATGGTAGATTTACTGAGTGGAATATCATGTGGAAAACAAAAAACAAGGTTTAAAGAGTTTTTAAAAAATATGGGAACATGTTTATATTGTGATATTAAGTAAAAAATTGGGATGCAGAAGTTCATAGACAGTGAAAGGTGTCCAACTGCACATAAAGTTATCGTTATGGTCATGGTCATTATGAACATGTAAAAAGGGATACTGGAATATGGAGGAATGTGTCAAAATGCTAATGGCTACCATCTCTAGATGGCAAATGATTTCCTACTTATTTATCCCTTTGTTATTTTCTTAATTTTTCCACAATGATCTCATAGATGTGAGCACACACAATAGGGATCTTTAAATAGTTTCTAATTTCCTGCAGATCACCCCACTTTTGACACCAGACTCCATGTCAAGCCATCTCGGGCTGGCTCTGAGATAGATAGGCATACTTGGTAAAAACAGATTTTCTCTAAAAATGCTGAGTACTTCCTGAGTCCAGTGAAAGTCGTGTGAACGATTTTCAAACTGTCTTAGGCGCTTTGGTACTGTTTCTCACGCAGTCTGTGAAAAGGAAAGTCGAACTATTAAAAATGGGGAAAACTCTTTGCAGCTGAATCATACAAAACGATGAGAACTGGCTTGAAAAAGTGCAGCTCCAGTTTTGGGCCAAAGGCATTTTTGCTCCTAACTCATTTGCAAGCATTATTTACAGAAACCCAAGCTATTTGAAGTCCCCTGAGGTATATTTTCACGAAAATTCTATTTTGAGCACCCCCTTTGTTGAGTTGAGACAATTGGCCTAACGGTTCAAGCCAAGAAAAACTCTCCTTGAACAAGGAGAAGAAAAATAAGGTTTAGGAGACTGGATACCTCCAAATTGTTTGTAACACTGAGTACTTTATTAAGAAATTATGATTTCACTCATATGTGGAGTTTAAGAAACAAAACATGAACACAGTGGAAGGGAAAAAAATAAAAATAGAGAGGGAGGGAGGGAGGCAAACCATACGAGCCTCTTAACTATAGAGAACAAACTGAGGGTTGATGGAGGAAGGTGGGTGAGGGACAGGCTAGATGGGTGATGGGGATTAGGGAGGTCAGTTGTTGTGATGAGCACTGGGTGTTACTATGTAAGTGATGGGTCACTGGCTTCTACTCCTGAAACCAATTTTACCATACAGGTTAACCAACTAGAATTGAAATTAAAAAACGAAGTAAAAAAAGAAAAGAAATTAACCTCTCAAATTCACTAGGATAGACACTTTGACAAGTTATTGTCTGTTTAAGTCTCCCTATGCCTGAAGCAATCTGACTTAGAGCAAAATTATATAAAAACAAAATGCTCGGGGCATCTGGGTGGCTCAGTGGGTTAAAGCCTCTGCCTTCGGCTCAGGTCATGATCCCAGGGTCCTGGGGTCGAGTCCCACAATGGGCTTTCTGCTCAGCAGGGAGCCTGCTTCCTCCTCTCTCTCTCTCTCTCTGCCTGCCTCTCTGCCTACTTGTGATCTCTGTCTGTCAAATAAATAAATAAAATCTTAAAAAAAAAACCCTTAAAAAAAACCCAAAATGCTCTATTTCTTGGCATGGTGGGTGTGAATTATATTCTGTGAAAAGTGACAGGGAGAAAAGACCTCTTCAAACTTAATTCCTGCATATAAAAATAAGTGAAAAAGGTGTAATGTGGAGTTAGCCCTCTTTTTTAAAATCACATTTTAAGAAATTGTTCTTGTATATTTCCTCCCAATGTTTACAAAGAACCACGATTACAAACAGGACAGCTGGCTGTGTCTGTAGCAAATGTTCACTGAAATCAAGCCCACCAACTGTCTTTGAGGAATTTTGATGTGAACAGCCTTTTCTGGAGTAGAGTAGAGGTATTTTTTCTCCAAGGTTCCAGGAGAGTCTTAAGTGGATATATCAGTAATACCATTTAAAGTACTGCAATTAAAAAAAAAACAAACCATCAGACACAGAATATAAGACCTTAGAGAGGACTATGGAACAGAGTCAAATTTCAACAATCTAGATGAGGAGTCAAGAAACCTTTTCTTAAAAGGCCAGATTTTTTTTTGTTTAATTTTTTTTTAAAGATTTTATTTATTTATTAGTTAGAGAGAGAGAGAGAGAGCGAGCACAGGCAGACAGAGAGGCAGGCAGAGGCAGAGGGAGAAGCAGGATCCCTGCCGAGCAAGGAGCCCGATGTGGGACTTGATCCCAGGACGCTGGGATCATGACCTGAGCCGAAGGCAGCCGCTTAACCAACTGAGCCACCCAGGCGTCCCTGGGCCAGATGTTTTTGGTGTTGTTGGCCACAAGGGCTCTGTCACTACTTCACTCTGCCCTCACGGTACAAAAACAGCCACAGATAAAATGTACATGAATGAACATGGCCATTTTCCAGTAAAAGTTAATTTACAAAAACAGGTGGTGGCTGCTTTTGGCCCGTAGGCTATAGTCTGGTGATCTTTGAGCATTCATAAAATAGAATAGAATTCCTCAATTCTTTTGACCAGGAAGAGGCTACTAGAATTTTGGAGCATTGCTTTCTCACCTGCCTGGAGAGGGCAAAGGATTATAGATGTTGCCATAGCAGCTGGTATAGGAAGAATGTGCCGGGGTCTCATAGTCGGATAGCCCTACTGCTATCTGGGTCCTCCAGTTCCCGGAAGCATTTGTAGAAGATACTAGAAATAAAAAGGGAAAGAGACAAAATTAGTGAGAATATTCAAAGCAAAGACTATTTAGGCCATTTAGATGTACATTATAATCATCCATGTGCAGAGATTAAAAGCCAATGTTTTATCCTATTCCAATTTAGTCACTGGCCATGTGACCTTGGGCAAATAGTTTATTCTCTTTAAGTCTCAGTTTCTTCACCTGTAAAGTGGCGATAATAATGCAAATATACCCCGTACAGGGATGATACCAGGATTAAATAAGGTTATATATGAGAATGCTTAGCACTGTGGCTGGTATGGAGTAAACACCCCCAAAATGACAACTATTGATGTTATTAATGGGAATAAAGTTCATTGAAAGGCAGGCTGTAAAAAATAACCTACAAGACAAGTCGAAAAACATTCTCACATATGGAGAGTCTCTCCATTCTAGCTAGGGTGGCTGGACAGATAAGGCTTTATTTGTAAAGATAAGATGACTAGTTTGAGTTTCTCAGAGGCCTTTGGAGGAAAAGCACTCCACAAGTTGACCTGTTGGGACATGACTTGTTTCTTGGCCCAAGGCAACACCAGCTGCTAGCAGGATCAACGAATAGTTTTTGCCTTAAAAGTGTGTGTGGTGGAAGGCTGGGAGGAGTGTAAGTAGTATAGGAGGGAATTAGTTCTACTGAGGGACTAAACTGGAACAAGACAAGAGCACAGTTTGGGAGCAAAGTCCAATGAACGTCTCATCATGGAACATTTGTTGTCCTCTCTCTAAAACCAGTCCTGCTCCATGCCTGGGATGCAGAAGGTGACCACAACGCCAAGCTGGTCCCAGACCAGCACTGCTCATGGATGCTTCTGGTCACCCTCCATTTCCTATTCTTGGCAGCCACCTTCCTCCTCTTCTTCCTCACACCCCCCCAAAGCCCCCGGGACTAGTGCACGGCAGACACCTTTCAAAACTCATCTGTGGCCCTGGATGCCATGAGGTTTTTGACTCAAAGATGTAATTCCCTCACTTTGAGTTTCTAAGAACGTTTCATAACTCTGAATCAGAGGCTGTGAAGCTTGGTGGTTAAGTTGTCAGAGCTGGGAGGGAATTCCCACTCAAGCACTTATGAGTTCCAAGGCTTGGCCAGGGTCATTTCCACTTTCTAAACCAGAACAGCCTTCACAGCTAGATGAGGACAGCGATAGCTGACCTGACAACAGCGCTCACAATCTGTGGCACACATTAGATGGGATGGGGCAATGAGGCACCGAGCATGCGGGGTGGCCCAGGGGAAGCTGCCAAGAGATGGTGGCTGTCATTACCACCAAAACGGAGTCACCAAGAGAGTCTTTAGGTGGCCGCAAGGAACTACAAAACCCCCGACTACTTTGGCAGATAACAGGAAATGCTCCCTGGTGCATGCCTGTTGTACATTTTTGTAGCTGTGAAATGTTGACAGGAATGAGGAAAATTCCAAAAGGGAATTTTCTCGAGGAGCTCTAATTTCATTCCTTTAATTCTTTAATGTGGAATGCCTTTTGGTCTGTGGGGCCAAATCCTCCAGCTACCCCCCAGGCCCCTCCTGAGTGTGACTCAGGAAGCACTCACCTTTGCCCCAGACACCGGGTCAACCACCAGTAACGCTGTGGTTTCCGAGGCACACCTTCGCCTCGCCAGCCTCCCTGCTTAAAATGGCATCACCCCAGCCCTGTGCCCTGATGACCATCCATATGCATCTCAGCCCTCCTTGCTGGTTCCTTCTTTCTAACACCCTCCTCGGGTTTGTTTTCTGAAAGATTCTCATGCCGTGCCCTGAACTTGAGGGGGGAAGAAAGGTGTTCTCTAGATAAGAGTCATAACTAACCAGGAATAAGGACAGGAGCCTTTTCATATGTTAGATGTGGTAATAAACAGGAAAGTTCTAGCGGAAGTCCAAAGTCCTCCACAACAGAAGAGACTGTAAACCCAAACAGAAATCTCCATGGCAATGCCTCTCTGGTCAACAAGCTTGGGAAACTTTTAAAGTCAGTCTTTGACGACTCTTACTCTTACGCAGTGATTCGGGAATCCCTGTGCTGTGTCTTACTGAAAGGGTCATTCCTGAAAGAGGGGAGGAACACATGACTTCAGGTTTTCATGTAGTTCAAGAACTCATTCATTTTAGAGCCTAAAAACTGCTTAATGTGTATACATTCCTCTGGATGCTGACTAGACGGTGCGCTCCTCAAGGCCAGAAACTGGGTCAACACTGGCTCCTCAGCATCCGGGATATGCCTGCTTGTTTGCTGAATCAATGAAACCCGAGGCAGACATTCCTCTTTCCCCTCATTTCTCTACTCGGTGAGGGGTAAGCAGTAAGTCTGCCATGGATTTTTGTGGAGTGAGGGGCCAAAGTCCGTGTGTGAGGGACCCTCTCTAACCAAAATTATCTTTGAAAATCCCTTACGTCAACCCTAAAGTAGAGTATATATGACAACTTACTGAACTGAGTCAAGGTACGAGAAGCACGTAGAACAGTACCAGGAACAGAGCTTACAAATCCCTGGCTCCCATCAGAACTGTTAGGAGCCTCCCATGGCTACCCGAACTTTCAAAACCAACTGCCCTTAGAGGATCAAGTTCCTGGTGGTGAGCAGGGAAGGATGCATAGGCCTAATGTTTTCTGTTTACCTGACGGGTTTACTACTTTTTGAATAGGTCAGACATCAGGGACCTGTACACTTTTATGACATATGGAAAAGATAAACTACTTGAAAGCCCCTCACACAGGGCAGCAGAGAGTAGGTGCTCAACGAACGCTTGTTGGATTGGAATCTACCAATTGCTACCGTGGACTCCCGCGGACTGTGTTCTAACTTTAGTATATGTGCTGCCGAAGCGAGCACCGCGGACTATGGTCTTTGGAAAGACGAAGAGAAGAACTGTTTTTAAGTTGGCGATTCTTACTGTGGCCCCACGGAATGGTACCAGGGTCACGACCTTGGGGACTGGTCCTGTGATTCCCCGAGGGGAGTGGTTTGGGGGCAGTGTGGGCAGCAGGGGAGAGGAGGTAAATTCGATCCAAGGACCAAGCGCGGCCGCAGTGTTCTTACCGGAAGAGTAGGAGGATGTTCGGCTGCTGGGAGAACAGGGTACTTGCAGCCCTGCAAACCCCAAGCACCTCTGTGATCCCCTGTCTGAGTCAAAGCTGGTCTGTGGGCTGTGCCCCTGGTCCTTTTGTCCAGAGGCCCGCTGGTACCAGCCACGCAGGTGCTCTGCAACTAAGGCCTTGTGGATGTTTTTGGTGATGTGCTCCGACTTGGCAGCAGCCTTCCTAGGCAGCCGGAGAGTTGCATATGGGTTATGGGGCGCATGGTCGACCTCATCCTCATGAAAGGACCTGCTGTAGTCCCTTTGGCGCTCGTATCCATAGTGGGCCGAGGAACGGTAGGAGGGATTGACGCTGTACTGTCCCTCTGTGTCGTTCTCATAGACGTAGCCGCCGCTGTAATAAAGATCACACTCCGCATAGGGTGTGTACCCAGCAATATAGTAACTAGAAGAAGGCTGTTCCTGGCTCTTTGTGTAGACGCCGTTCCTCAAACTATCCTTCTGTGCTAGGTTGGGCATGCTTCCTGAATTTGAAGTCGAAACATTCTGTTTCTTGGACCTTCTCCGGCCCCTGGCCCGAGTGTCCAGAGTCTGGGTAGTGTAATAGGGGCCAGCGACGGGCGTCACGCAGTAATACTCCGTGCTTGACTGGCTGGTGTAGGAGGACCCGTCGTCCAGGATTTCCGTACTACTGCTTCTTTGGGATTTGGAGAGGGAGAAAAATGGCTTATCGCTGTCCATCTCAGACAGCAGGTGGGACTGAGACTCAAGGCTTCCGCTGCGCTGGCGGCAGTGCTGGGCTGAAGATTCGGGTCTGTGGGAGGAGAGAGGCCAATTTGTAAGAGGAAGAAAGAAAGGACGGACTGAAATGAAACACGTGCAACGCGGCGGTGAAGGATTTCATCACCCTGAACTGCCATAAGACTCAAGGTTTCCAAAGCTGACTGCACGAGAGGACACATTTTTCATATAACCCATCGGTTGCCACACAGGTGCACTGTGTCATCATCCGAATGAGAAGAGAACCAGGTTCTGGGGCACCTGGGTGGCTCAGTGGGTTAAAGCCTCTGCCTTCGGCTCAGGTCATGATCTCAGGGTCCTGGGATCGAGCCCTGCATCGGGCTCTCTGCTCAGCAGGGAGCCTGCTTCCTCCTCTCTCTCTGCCTGCCTTTCTGCCTACTTGTGATCTCTGTCTGTCAAATAAATAAATAAAATCTTAAAAAAATTAAAAAAAATA
>RCUC01150873.1:0-53289 GCA_003697995.1 Taxidea taxus jeffersonii
CCATCAACCCATCCACCCATCCACCCATCCATCCATCCACCCACCCATCCAAACATCCATCTATCCATCTACCTATTCATCCAATACTCATTCCTTCAACAAGCGTTCACCAAGGGCCCACTTTGTGCTCGTGCCTGCGATCCAAGAGTGAACAGTCACCATGAGCTGTGCCCTGGAGTTCATTGCATTTGAGCGGTGGGGTCAGTAGACAAAAGCATCCCTCCCACCCCTAAACTCTGTGCTGGAGCCAGCCACAGTGTGTTTGGTGGGCTGTGGATGTGGGGGATGGGTTGGTGAAGCATCTACTGGATGAGGAGTGGGAAGGACTCACTGAAGGGACATGTACTTGGGCTTTAAGAGGTGAAGAAGAGTTTCCTAGCCTGGAAACAGCAGCGTAGGCAGAGGGAACTGGTATTCAGAGCCAGAGGCAGGAAGGGTCCTAGGGTGCGCAGAGTGGGGACTTCAGCTCACCCATACACATAACCTGGCACCCAGCATGCATCTGGCACGTGGGCTCTGGACCCTGCTGCACTGGGCTCAAAGCCCTGCTCAGCTGCTCACAGCCCTGCCATGCTGGGCAGGTCGCCATGACCTCTGTGCCTCAGTCATCTCATCTATAAGAGGAGGATAGTTAGAACACCTCCCCTTCCAGGATCGTTGTGTGGGATTAAAGGTGTTAATTCAAGTCGAGCACTTCAAATGGTACTGGGTGCATTGTTAGTGCCATGTCAGCATTAGAAGTAGGTAAAACTCCGAAACAGATCCTTTTTTAAATTAAAAAAATTTTTTGATTTTAATTCCAGTATAATTAAAGTATAAATTATTCTTTACATTTAAAAATATTACAGGGGCGCCTGGGGGGCTCAGTGGGTTAAGCCGCTGCCTTCGGCTCAGGTCATGGTCTCAGGGTCCTGGGATGGAATCCCGCATCGGGCTCTCTGCTCAGCCAGGAGCCTGCTTCCCTTCCTCTCTCTGCTTGCCTCTCTGCCTGCTTGTGATCTCTGTCTGTCAAATAAATAAATAAAATCTTTAAAAAAAACCTTTAAAAATACTACAGCTTGATAGAATGATGTGTCTGGACCCAGCCCAAACTCTAGTTGAGAAAGTGAGGTGAGGGAGGGTATTCCACATGAAGTAGACATACAGGAAACCCTCTCAAGATCAGCAATGAGCCAAAGCTTTTTAGCCGTTGATCCCAAGGTTGGCATGGCAGCGTTCCTGGAAGGTTCTATTGCACACTACGGCTGGAATATGTCTTCTACTTGTTCATGAGCTGACCAAGCAGAGTGTAAATGTTTGAAACCCACTGAGGTTGGTGTGATGACAGAGGATGAGGAAGACACAGCACTCGGCGGCTCAGAGGAGGAGAAGCTGTTTCTCTTCTTGGGAATCAGGGAGAGCCCCAAGGATTCACCTGCACTATCCAGGCAAACAAGGAGCGGAGGGCGTTCCTGCAGGAGGACTGAGCACGTGCAGAGCCCGGAGCTGGAGCAGACGGGCAGTGAGGTCATGTGCTTTCCAGCAGAGAAGTCTGTCGGGGTTTGGGGACAGACCTGCATTGCAGCTGGGAAGACTGGGGGGCGGGCGGGGGGGTCATCACACCTGCAGCACACACTGCATGCAGGCAGGATTCACAAGCGCCCCAAGGCAGCCATGCTGCCCTATATCTTGAAAACAGCAAACCACAGTTTGGAAAGGTGGAATGTTCAGGAAGGGGCTGGACCAGACCCCAAGGCCACAGCTCCGGGCTCTCTTTCTGGGCCACAGTTGGGGGGAGGGGCAATGGGAGCAGAGGGATGTGGATGGGTTTTGTGTCTGGGTGACAGTTTGCGACTTCCAGCTTGCTGTGGGGTGGCAGCCACTCCTCAGCTGTCCCTCTCGGGAGCCAGGGCAGCCTGGTTGATGGTCCCCCAGAAGCCTTGCTGAGTGGCCGGCAGGTGCAGTTGGGGCTTCCCAGGCCTCACAGGGCAGGCAGCCCCCGTGTCTCCTGACAGCCCGTGCTGGGGCAATGCCTCCTGAGGTCCATGGAGTCTACCTCATGAGGCAGCTTTTCTCCACGGGGTCTGCGGCGGGCTGAGCCTGTGCAGGCAGCCCCTCTCCTCCACCTCCATGGTGCTGCCCAGGGCTCGTCTCAGTGTCCCTTCCCAGGATAGCCCTGCAGTGTCCCTACTGGTCACTCTGCTTCCAACCTCACCTGTCCCCTCATTTCCCTTCACAATCAGCTAAACCTCCCCGAACTCCACTGTGATGCCATCTCTCGCTGCTCTCAGATTGGCAGCGGCTTCCCACCTGCACCCACCTGGCACCTGCCCAAGGTCTGGACTTCAGCAGTTCCTTTCATCTGGTCCATTTTCACCCCGGTGCCCTGTTCTGGCCCCCATGAGCCCGGCTCCCTCGCCCATCCCTGCAGCTCTCTGGAGGGCAGACAGGGGCCCTCTTCTCTGTAAAGTCATCTGTAGCTCCCTAGTGGCCTTATCCTTGGACTGGGTTTGTAGGGACTTGGGGGAACGGGCCCCCTAGTACCTCAGCCTCATCATCTGTCAGTACCCCCAAATCCCACCTCTGGCTCCTCAAACTGTGCTCCATTGTGGAGGTGAGGGCAGACAAGCCCCTGATGGGGGAATCACTCTTTACTCCATGCCTTGCTGGGAACTCAGCCCAGCGCAGGCTCTGACCACCCACACTGAGAACTGCACCAGACTCGGAACAGTAGCTCCAAGCTTGAGGCTGCACTCGCAGACACCTGAGGTGACTTGTGGTTGCTGGGTCCCTGCCCTCTCCTGCCTCTGTCTTTCTTGCCTTGGCCCCTGACTCTGGCTGCCTGGGTTGGAGGTCCCCAAAGATCTCTTTGTCTGAAGCTTAAACCAACTTATGAACCAAGAGTCCTGCAAGTTTCCACCAGAAATGAAATGGTCTCACTGGCCTCAGGCATGGGGTGCTCAGCCCTCTAATGGGGGTGAGGGTGCCTTTCAGCTTGGGGGTGACCCACTGTGCACTAAGATGCCTCGAGACCTGAGCCACGGCGTGCGTCTTTGCGGGTCCCTTCAGCTCTGGCTCTTTCGGGGGTGTTGGGTGCTGCTGGTTGACCGGGTCCCAGATCTGCTGGGTCATCTGTGTGATGAGAACTTGGGCCCTCAAGCCTGGCTGTCTGGATTCAAGCCCCAGCTCCTGCACTCACCACTGTGTGACCTCAGGCAATTCTGCAAACCTCAGTTTCCCCATCTGAAAATTGGTCAATCTCTTGTTGTGAGTTTACAATTAGATCACGAATGTATATAAGAGGCTTCTGGTGTTTACTTGGCTCTGAACCCAAAGTTTGTAGTACCCCTTCTCCTAAGAGCTGTGGTCATAGCCTCCCCTTTGGGAAGGAACATGAGCTCTGCATCCTTTTGCAGCAGAGCAAGGCTGCCTGACATCACTGAGGCTCTTCCACAACCTCCAAGGGCATTGATCTGTCACCGACATACCCGCCAGTGGTGGGCAGCTCTGTGCAGCACACATCCCTGGAGAGGGAGATGAGAGCCTGCCTGGACAGCCGTCCTGTGTTCTGGCCCCGTAAAGAGGATCACTTCAGGGACTTTGAGGATGGCTGCTGCCAAGCCCTGTTTCTAGAATGCCTGGGGGTGATTGTGGAGGCCACTGGGAGCCACACAATTGTCCAGTCAGCACCATGGACAGCACCACAACCAGCTGGGACCAGTCAGCACCACGGACAGCACCACAACCAGCTGGGACCGTGCTGTCAGTCAGGACCCTGGCAGACCAGAAAGGGGACAGGATGCCAGGGGAACAGCCAGGGACCATGGACCGGGTGGGCAGGCAGCTCAAGGGGGCTTCCCAGGTGTAGAGATGCCAGGCAGCCAGCTCCTTGTCCAATGACCACTGGGAGGGGCAGGCACCCACATCCAGCAAGGGCTCCCTTGAGCAGGGCCGCTGGACGGGGCAAGTGTGCGGGGCTGAAGGAGGAAGGCGGTGGGGAGGACCTGGCTCAGGGATCCTCCTGGGCAGTGTCTGTGACAAGCAAAGGGAGATCTGCCTCGGCCTGTGCATGCCTGAGGCTCCCACAGTGTCTCAGCTTCTCTGCCTGGCTGTTCTGGAGGCCACAGGACACTGTGCAGAGACAGCCAGGAGGATGGGGTCATTCGTGCCCCAGAGCAGGGCCCTACCTGTGGGGGTGGGAGTGGGAGGACACGTGCCCAGCCTTCCATCTCTAGGTGGGCACTTCTGAGCTGTGCCCTACTCCTGAGTTAGAGCCTTTGAGATGCCAGGTCTTGTGTGTCCGGGTGACCCCTCCCTGAACCTGGCCAGCCCCCTGCTCATGAGGGTCCGATCAGCCCAGCTGACAGTCTAGCTGTGAACGCACCAGCGGGGCCATCTGGGCCTGCGCTTGGTCTCTCTTAGCCTCACTGGCTGCGTCTGTAAAGTGGGGCCTTATGCTCGGGCTCCTCCAAATGACCCAGCAACCACAGGACACAGGTAACATGCCTCAGGTACACCTAGCGGTGTGCCCTGTGGCCTCTGAGCCTTGCTGTCCTCCCTGCCGCGGGCCCTGAGGCTTTCCCCAGAGCACGGTTTCACCTGGCAAACAACCCACCTTCCGCCTGCTGTCCTCAAGAGCGGTGATCTGGCGGTTTGGGCAGGAAGGGGGTCACAGCACAGCCGGGCTGGGCTCTAGGCAGCTGGTTTGGAGGTACAGGTCTCGGAAGGCAGGCCTGCGTAGATGGATGACCCCACCAGGCTCAGCACAGAGTGGGGCCCGTGGGAAGATGGAGAGAAATATGGCCTTTCCTCTTAACAACGGCGTGACGGTAGCAGGAAGCCTCAAATACGCGGGACGTTTATGTGCCCTCATAAAACAGGGGCTGTAATTCTCTCTCTGTCCTGGGCAGAGCCTCGGGGACAGCATGCTCTCTGAGTCACCTCTGGGAGGAATGATTCCTCCCTGGAGATCCTTGGAGCCTGCATGGCCAGTGGGGCTGGGGACTCCAGCTGAGGAGTCATTCATGTCCCAGAGGACGGCAGGGCCAGGGAGGGGGCAAAAGGCCATGAGGATGAAGTTCTGGGTGGTCATGACAGTGTGTCAGAAAGCTGATCTGAGGAGGGGCGGCCAGTGGGAGCAGGCAAAGGAAGGTGCCGGGGAACGCAGGGCCGATGCTGGGACGCACCCAAAGAGGGGACAGGAAACTCCACACCTGGCTGCATGGCCTTGGGCCAGGCCCCCCACCCCAGGTGTTCCCTCCCCCGCTGACGAGGCCTAGGTGGGACACGGGGTGTGAAGGGGTTTTCTCTGAGACTTGCAACCCACTCAGAGGGGGCTCCTTTTGTGGGGTCCAACAGCATAGCTCTGTGCCAGAGCCTGGGATCTGGGGTCCTCCATCCAGGGCCAGGTCAGGGATAAGGGAACTCTTCTGTGCTGGGGCCCCAGGAGGCCCCTGGGGACAATGTGGTTTCACGGGGACATCTAGGTGTCCCTGGATTTGAGGCGTTTGACCAGGTCTCTCCCTCTGTTCTGTGTCTCTGCGAGAGAGGGGACGGCAGGCAGCGTGTCCTAACATCTATTTGACCTAGACTCTTCTTCAGCAGCATCTCCTGGGGCTTGTGTTTGTGAGGCCAGAAATCGAGGCTGCTGCCTGGGGAGGGCGGGGCTGTTCCTCCACCGGTTTATGAAGCCGCTGCTCAGAGGGGCTGCCTGACTGTCCCAAGGTCATGCTCCCTGTCCTGCACTGACAGCCACATTGTCACCGCCAGGGGACCGGGAGGCCCTTGGCAGGTGTGGGCTGGGACAGCGAGGCCCCAAGCCATGGGAAATGCTCAGGCAGAAAGGACACAAGAAGAGGGGAGGGCTTCCAAGGCCCTGAGTCCTTAAGAATGGTGAAGGGGTCCAGCTGGGTGGGACAGCCTGGAGCCTGCTGGCCAGATGCAGAGCAGCGAGAGGTGACCTAGTGTCCAGGGGAGAAGCCCCTGCCTGGGACCCAGGGGCTGGCCTGGGCAGTGTTGCTGGGTCAGAGAGACCCCAGAAAGGATGGGGTTTCCCCACAGAAGTTTCCCCCCATCCTTGGAATGGTCCCTTCTTAGTCCATCCTCACAGAAGAGATGCTGGGCTCAGAGGCTGGGCCAGTGCCCGAGTGCTACGGCCAAGGGCAGAGTGGGACTGCAGCCCAGCTCCGGGGAAGGATGCACCCCCGCGGCCCCTGCTGCCCACTCTTGTTCCAGCTCTTCCACCGACGTTGCTGTTCGTGGGCCTCGGCCTCCATCAGTGCTCCTCTCTTAAATCAGGAATTCAACTCCTGAGCCTGGAAAGGACGCTGAGTCCTTGCTCTGCCTACTCCTCGGAGAGCTCACCAGGCCTGTGTCTTCAGGGACCACTGTTCTGCCCAAGCCCCCGATGCCAGCCTGGGCACCCACCCCAGTCTCAGATACCTCCCTCCTTCCTGACACCTCCTCCTGGAAGCCCCCTGGCATCTCTCAGGTACCCCCCGCCATCCTGTGCGCACTGGCATCCTCCGTTGTGTCCCTCTGCTCCCCTGCTCAGGGCCTCTCAGCCTGCCCACCTCCCTCTCCAGACCACACACAGGCACTCCTGCATGCTCTGGAAGCAGTTCCCCACTCTTCCCCTCCCAACCTTTAGCCTTCTTGGAAGCACATACAGGACCTTCCTTCCCTCTTCCCTGCTAGGAGTGCATCCCTTGCCGGCCTGCTTCCTAGGGGCTACAAAGTGGGGACTCCCCGGTTTGGCCCACGATCCCCTGCGGGGGGGGGGGCCTGCACAGCATCCATAGCTCCCAAGACCCAGCCCACTTATGGAAGCCTCTGGGTCCTCCACTTCCTTCCAGGGAGCCAGGCCCAAGCTCACAGCTGGGATCAGTGGGCCAGAGTTGGGTCAGAGGAGGCTCAGGGTTCTTTCTGGAAAGGCTGGGCGCGTTCTAGACAGGGCCTTCATGTGCTCTCCAGCAGTGGGTCAGGGGGACCACTCGAACCCCTCCAGGAGCAACAACCTGCTGTCTGCGGCCATGCTGACCTCCTGACCCTGCTTTTACGGACTTCAGGGACACTTGGGTGATGGGCACCAGTGCTGAGGCTCAGGAGGAAAGCTGGCCTGTGGGGCACGGGGAGGGGGAGGGAAGCAGCGGTGGGATTACTATGGAGCCGGCACTGGCCATAAACTTTAATCAATTTAAAACCCATTTTCTGGGTATTAAACTTCACTGCTTATTTAACGGTCCTGGTCCTGAGTGTGGGAGCAGGTGTCTCTGTGCCACCCCTCGGATGTACCTGGCGTAGCCCTAGAACACCAGGGTCTCTCACGGGGTGTGGGGATGGGGGAGCTGGTCCTAGGACCCCCGCTGGACCCCCACGGCTACCAGCGGGCCTGGAGATGCCTTCTGGGAGGCTGGGTGGGCAGAGCCGGTGGCCCTCGGCAGCAGGGGCATGTGCCCAGAGCTCGCTGCTGTTCAGTGAGTCCTCCCGACCTCGGCAGGAGCAGGGACTGGTGTCTCCTCCCCTCTGTGGGCCGGGAAACTAGGAGAGTTCACAGGTCTTGCAGTTGTGAGAGGTGGATTCCGGGCCCTCAGTGCACTCACCGTGGGTCATCCACACTGCGGTCCTTCCCCTGCCCTTAGCCTGCCCCTGGGCAGGGCTGAGCCCTCCATGCACAAAGACAGTGGACGGTGTGGCGGGCTGCTGCTCTGGTCCCCGGCTATGAACACAGGGGCCGCCCGAGCGGGGGCTGCTGGAGAAAACCCCCAGGCTCCTCACACCCAGGGGTGTTTCTTAAACATGGGGGAGGGATGGCTGCAGGTCTCTGGGGCACCTGCTTCTTCCAGAGCCCGGTATCCTGCCCCCGGCTCTGTTCCGGGGATCCGGGTTATTTACAGTCTGGGCATTAGGAGCTGGAAATGACCAGGCGGGGTGCAACGGGGAGAGGAAGTTGGGCTGATGGCTGCTCTCCACGGTGAGGGGGGCCGTGCTTCACCTCTTGGGGGGCAGTTTCCAAACTCTGGGCCCTGATCCGGCTCAGGGAGATAGCCACAAGAAGCTGTGGGGGCCCCAGTCGTTCCTTTCTTCATAGAGTGAGCATTTAGTAGGCACCTCCTATGTGCTAGGCTCAGCAACAGGAAGGTGGTGTGTAGGGGAGAGCCCTGTCCTGGAGGCAAGTAGGGAACACACCAGTCCTGGAAGGAAAGAGGAGCCTCCAAGGGCCATCCCAGCCCACAGCGGATGACCTATGATGGGAGATGCCCAAGGCACTCGTGGAGCCCTGAGAGGCGTGTTTCCCTGAGGAGGTGCCCTCGGAGATGGGTGCAGAGGGGAGAAGTGTCTCGGGAAGAGAAATGGGTGGGCGTTCAGGGCACAGTGAGCAGTCTGGGGCAAAACCAGCTTCGTGAACCTTCAAATACCCCCAGAGGAGGAACTGAATGAGGGGCAGGTGCGCTGACAAAGTCCGGAGGGGAAGACATGCCGTGCACTGGAAGTAAGCATGCACTAGGGAAGGCTTCCTGGAGGAGGTGGCTCCGGTGCGAGGCCCTGATGGTTAGGGGGTTAGAGGTGGGTGTTCTAGCTGAGAGCCTGCATGGCCTTTGCCAGCTCCCCCAGCCTTTGCCTCCTGGAAGGACCACGGGGCCTTCCTTCCTTTGTCTCAGGGTCAGAGCGCAGCCCCTCACTGGCAGCATGGCACAGGTATTTCCTGGACTTGTAGATGTCCTGGGGACAGCTGGGGCTTCGCTCCCCATCTAGGATCCCGAGGCTCAGCCCGTGGGAGCCCAGGCCCAGGGACCCAGTACGGGAGGCTGCTGTCCCTCGGAGGAGTCCGGGCCCCGGCCGTCGCGCCCGGCTGTCAAACAGTGTGTGGGTGGCTAATAGCTGCCCCCATGGAGGTGCGTGCTTCGGAGGCACCTGCTGTGCCCAGGGCCCAGGCACCTGGTTTCCCCACGGCCCCGGTCTTCGCTCGCATGGGGGGCACGCTTACAGCGCACTTCACAAAGGAAGAAGAGGCAGGGTGACCAAGGGGCTTGCTGAAGGTGCCAGCCTCGTCAGCCGTGTCGCTGGGACTCAGAGCTGGGTGTCTGGGGACAACTGCCACGTGGCTGTCAGAGCAGGACCCTCGTCCCGGGGTGGAGCAGCTCTTGGCCTGCGAGCACTCGTGCCCCAGTTTCTCCATTTGTTGGGGGAGGGGCTGACCTGGCGGCTCTCCGGGCTCCCCGCAGCACCCTTCTGCCCCTCACACCCCAGGCGGTCCGGCTGGCCCGCCGTGTCCCTTCCCCCATCACCCGTCCTGGCTGCCTGCCCGGGCAGTGCTTCCCTTGGAGGAGAACGATCACATTGGGCTCCCTCCAGGAAACAGCCCTGGGGCGAGGAGAAGGCTCTGCTCTCCCTTCCAAAAACCCCGACGCTCACTCCCTTGGAGTTGTGGGTGGCAGATGGAAACCGATAAGTCGAATAAATTAGGGCACGATTACTGTTTAGCAGACGTCATATCAAACAGCTTGAGGTCCCGCCGGGAAGGCACGCCACGCTGCATGTTGGGGAGGGAGTGGCTTTTCCAGGATGCACGGACGGCTGGGATGCCAGGCCCTGTCCAAACTCTCCTGGGGCTGCTTGGATGCTGCGCGGGGAGGGGGGTGCGGGTCTTAGCCTGCTGCCCCCTGAGGGTCTGGGGACCATGGCTGATGAAGGTGCTGCTCAGAAGGCCCCAGGTCACTGCGCCCCACCTGCCCCAGGAGCCCGGGACCTCCAGCTGGGGTGGAGAAGGCTGCGGCACCCCTGCCCCTCCCCCATCTTGCAGGCTGGAACTGGAGCCTTTCTTGGAGTGAGGACGCCTTGCTATCTTGGGATTCCAGAGCCGGGTTTTGTTCATTCATTCAAGGAATAGTTCCTGCCTGGGAACTTCTGGGAGCCAGTGACTGTTGTAGGTGCTGGGCTTCAGTGGTGGATGGCGGAAAGCCCTTGCCCCGACAGCTGCTATTGGAGTAGGAGGGAGCATGGTCTTCTCCGCCCCCCAGCCCAGGCTGGTGCCAGCGCTTGGCCAGGACCAACCCATCTGGTCCGGGGATCCCTCTCTCGGTGAGCCTGCAGCACCCCACCTCACACACGAAGAAGGGGGGCACCAGGAGGGCAGGTCACTACTCAGGGTTGCGCTGGAGCTGGCATGAGGACCCCCACTCCCAAACCCTGTGCGATACAGGCAGGAGTGCCCCGGAGACCAGGTCCCGACACGGCTCTGCTCTCTGGGTGGGCAGTCAGCGTGGGCCTCTCAGAGAAGGTGGCTTTTGAACAGCGATGGTGATGTGGGGGCGGGGTGGGGTGTGGATCGTGGTCAGAGGAAGGCTGAGCTGAGCAGGGACACGTGGGTCACGGCCAAGAGCCGGTTCACCTTGGCAGTGCTGTGAGGGGTGACTCCTAAACCCAGAGTGGTGACACGTTCCACCTGTGGTTCTGTGGCTCACCTGTGACCTCTCTGACTTCTCTCCTGGCCCCTCATTTCTCCTCATCCATCCCCGGGCCACCTCCTCCAGGGAGCCCGCCGGGACCTCCAGGGGAAGGTGGTTTCTGCCTTCTATGTGCTCCTAGAGTGTTTGCACAGGGATTATCACCCTCTGCTGCCGAGAGTCCCTTCATGGGACAGCGGTCTCCCTTTGCTTCTGGAGGGAGTATTCTTCAGTGTCTGAGGCAACCAGGGGTCATTCTGCTGATCCCACACCCAGATCCGCGTTGGGTACAGCTGGAGAGACCTGGCCAGATCTACAGGAAGGAAGGTGGCCGGCTGCTTGGAGGAGGTCCAAGGGCAGCCTGGGTCTGGACAGGCCCTGGGGAGCTGGGCATTGCCCGGGCAGGAGGCCCCAGCAGGCGAGGCCGTGGGTGTGACCCAGATCCAGGCTGCAAGTGGAAAGAGGAGAGCCGGACCCACAGGCCAGGAGCCATGAAGATGCCGGTCTTCTGGCCTGGGGAGCAGCCATTAAGGGTCACTGAGTGCCACCAGCAGCTGCGAGTGCCACTGGCATCCCTTAAGAGCCTACTGTGTGCCCAGCGTCTCCCCAGGCACTTGTCACTTTTAGGGAGAACACTCCCACACTCCCAAAGCCACCCAGCGGGGCGAGTGGGAGAACTGTGGACCTGGGCCCACTTGGTTCTGAGCCGGAGCTCTTCCCACCCCACCCCTGGGAGACCCCCCATAGCCTGGCAGCGAGGGTGGCCAGGGACAGACTGAGTCTGGGTGCCCTCAAGGCCACCAGGAGAGGGGATGTCTAGGTCTGGAGCCCTGAAGGGAGGGCTGGGCTGGAGACAGGAGCCCCCAGACGGGGCGGGCTCAGGTACCCCTCTGCTCCAAGGAGAGGGGCCAGCCCAGATCTCCTCAGATCCCTTGGTCAGCCCCCTTCTGAGGATGGGGACACAGAGGGATCGGGGCTATGAGGGAGTTGATCCTGGGGCCAGCGCCTTGGCGCTGTTGCTCGCGGGACCCCCGTTTCTTCCCCTGCGAGGAGCTGCTCCAGAGATGGCTCAGGGCTCAGAGAGGTCGTGGTGACTTGTATGAGGGTCTTACAGATTATTTGGGCTCAGTTCCCAGGAAGGAGAGAAAATGGTCCGAGCTTGCAGTGTGGAATGGCTGGAGTGATATGTGCCAGCTGGGCAGGGGGCCGGGGAGACGAGGTCCCTGAGGGCCAGGAGGACCTGGAGGCAGGGCCAGGTCAGGCCTCTGCCCTCAAGCAGGCACAGAATGAACGGGAGGATCAGAAGTCCTGCTGACCCCAAATTATCTTCTAGTTTGGTAAAATTTCTCCCACTAGGAGGGGACTGTGGGAACGGAGCCATGATCCTCCTCACATCTGGAGGCCTGACCCTGGTCACAGGTTGAATCTTGGTCCTTTCTCCCCATAATTGACGGAGAGATCACAGTCGAGCCATAGGGACGAGGTGGCATTCCACACACAGCTAATGCACAGTGTGCACCGCATCAGTCTGTGCTCAGGAAGTCCAGGAAGTCTGTTTGCCGTCCATTCACGACAATCCAAGAGGGCTTCTTGGAGGAGGATCAGTGGTGTGGAAGCTGAGGCCCGAGGGAAGCAAAGAACACCCAGCTTGGTGATGAGAAGCAGTGCGTGCAGATGGCGGGTGAAGCAGGAAGGGCCCAAGGGCCCGGGAAGACAGGAGAAGCTTTGTCGGGCGCCTTTCCTTGCTTGAGCTCCCTCTCCTCTCCCAGGCTCTGTCGGTGTCTTGAGCTCCTGGAGAGGTTTCTGCAGTGGCTGTGGGCATTCTGGTCTCTGGGCAGCTGCAGCTCCTTATTCCTGCTCTGCTGCCCAGCCACTTTGGGCACCCAACAAATGAAGTCTTAGAGTGTACCCTGACCATGCCAGAGCTGAAGGGGCCTCTGGTCCACATGGTGAGATGGCCCAGTGCACAGTGGACCCGTGTGCGGAAGCTACTTGACATGGGGTCCTGGTGCCTAGAGGAAGAAGGAGAAGGAGTCTTCAGTTCTGGCTTGATCCAGGTGCACAAACAGCGCGGCCATCTGTCTCTGCTTCTCTAATCCTCTCTGGGTTGGGTTCATCCTTAGGATCCCAAGGAAGCAGGATGAAAGCCAGGAGCTCCTAGGCCGATTCTGCCCAGATTGATGTTCATGGCAAATAGAGAGTATCCAGGATTGTCTCTATCTGACCAGCTGGGACATGGGCCCACCCCTGAACCAGTGACCATGGCCCACAGGATTTGGTGCTCCTACTGGCTTAAGTCAGGGGACTCCAGAGAAGGGGAGAGATCCCAAAAGAAGTATGGTGATCTTTTTCTGGACAGTACTTCTCGTTCTGCCTACACAATGCTGTGGGCTGTCCCAGGTTGGGCTCAGTTTCCCCTCTGCTGGGCGTCCCTTCCCAGGCTCTAGCACCTCTGTTTCTGAAGCTCTCAGGGTCTGAAATGAGCAAGAGGCTCCAAGAGTCCCTGTGGGGCCTAGCCCGAGGGAAGTGTGGGGAGAGGATAGGGGCTTGGCCCGGCCTTGAGGGCCCAGCATCTGTAAGAGCCCATCAGGCCAGAGGACGTGCCTAACTAAGGAGGATTCTGTGTTACAGGGGGAAAGGCGAGCAGCAGGTGTCACTGAGTGATGAGCGCTGACATGAGGACAGGCAGAAGAGGAGGCAGGCCCCAGGACTCAGGGGTTGAGGGCCCTCCACCCAGAGCCATGTGTGGGGCCAGGATTGTCATGACCTCTGAGAGGGAGATGGCCTCAGCTTCCAGACCTTTGGGGCAGCAGAAGCCTCCGCCAGCTGGAAGGGGCTTCTGCTCACGTCCCACACAGAGACATCGAGGCCCAGGCCAGGGCGGTGATGTTGACTATGTGCACTGCTGGCTTCGGACACGTGGTCTTAGGTTTAGCAGGGCCAACTCCACATCAGGCATGACGTCTAGGCCCCCACGCCTTTGAGTGGCCCATAGACAGGTTTTAATTTCCTTTGAAATAGGAAGAAAAAAGTAAAATTTTAGGTCTAAGAAAACATTTGTTTTTAATATGAATATCTTTGTCTTTATATATCAACAGAGTCATAAAGTCCTTTTAATTTATTTTTTGAGGAATAAGGGCCCAACATTCTCCAGCCACAGGTGTCAGCGTAGCTCGTGGCACAGACCACCTGGTACGGGTCCAGGCACAGAGGCTGCATGTCTTGGGGTCAGAGGCCCCTGGGAGCCACTGGGATGGGGACCCCATTCCAGCCTGAACATTGCCCTGGCTTCCTTGGCAGTCCTGGGAGAGGTACCACAACCCCCTTCTTGGGCCTCCGTTTCTCCTTTGTCAAGTGCAAGGGTCAGGCCTAGT
This sequence comes from Taxidea taxus jeffersonii, assembly GCA_003697995.1. Taxonomy (NCBI): domain Eukaryota; kingdom Metazoa; phylum Chordata; class Mammalia; order Carnivora; family Mustelidae; genus Taxidea; species Taxidea taxus. The sequence goes on from RCUC01150873.1 coordinate 13,799, forward strand.
GCTTCCCAGGGACCTGGAAACCCTGTGAACTCTGGCAAGTCCCTGGAGCTTGCTTTCTCCATTTGGGGGGTGCATAGCGCCAGGCAGGGGCTATCTGCCCTGTGTGGGTCCACGCACCCCTGTGTGTTGAGGTCGCCTTTGTGGGAAGCTGCTGGGTGAGGTCCTGGTGTGACGCCGTCCTCATGGTCATCTTGGAGTTGGAGCTGCACATTCCACTCCAGGGAGAAAAGCACAGGCTGGTCCTCACCAGAAACCCAGAGCCCAGAAGGCTGATCCTGGGGACAGAAGGTGGGGAAATGAGAAGTGGGAGAGGGAACTGGGGTGGGCTGTGTCCTTGGGGGCTGATAGTCGGGGCCTGAGCCAGAGTGGGAGGAGGGCAAGGGGCTGAGACAGAGGCAAAGAGACAGAGAGACACAGAGAGACAGACAGGTGGATGCGGGGATAGGAGTAGATACAGAGACAGAGAGACAGAGAGAGGGAGGCAGACTTGGGGATAGCCATAGATACGGATCAGGGTGGGGGCAGTAGGGGCCAGGAGCCTGGCTACTCCAGGGACCAGGGCCACCTTTGTACCCCTAGTAACACTAATTAGACGTCCCGGATACGGACTCATTGCTGAGCCCTTCAGTGTAGAGTCTGCCAGGGAAGAAGAAAGAAAGGGAAGAAAAATGTTGTGTTTTGCTTCCAACACCTCCCCTTGATCTTATCTTGCAAGGAAGAGAGAGAGAAAAGAAACAACAAAGGCAGGCCAGAGAAGGTGAGATTTGGAAGGTCACAACCGAGGCAGGGGGGTCTGGGGCTGCGCTTACCCCAGCGCCTTCTCTGGAACACCCCCTGCCTGGAACAGGCAACCTGGTAGGGCGGGACGCAGACTGGTGGTTGCCAGGGGCTGGGGTGGGGGCAGCAGGTGTGGGGGAACCACGGAGTGGTCCGGGACACCTTTCGGGTGCGATGTCGTGGAACTAGGTTGTGGTGGAGGTTGCGTGGCGCCGTGACTGCAGTAAATGCTGCTGAGCTGTTCCCGGTAACGTCGTTCGTGTGGTTCGTGTGGTTCGTGTGGTTCGTGTGATGCTTTGTGGATTTCCCGTCCGCGCAAAGCGCTGGCTGTCCCTGTTCCTCACCAGATATCCGGCAAGTGCTGGTGATGCTCCGTGCCAGGGACGCAGAGGGGGACGGCTCTCGGTGAGCGGATATTTGGCCATCCGCCTGTTTGCCCAGCCAATTCCTGCACCTGTTCACAGAGGCTCCGGGCTCCCGGCTCCCGCAGTGGCCCCTAACATGGGCCCCCGATGCCCTCAGCTTCCTGCACACTCCCAGCCTTGCAGGCCTCCCTGCCCTGGACGGGCCCCAGCTGTCCCAGGATGCAGGCTCTGCCTTCCCTGCTCTTTCCTTTTGAGACCCGGGGGTGCTCGGGGGTGCCTGTTGGATTGGGTTGAACATAGCTCATTGCAGGCCAGACCACCCCTCTGCAATCCCCGACCTCAGCCCTGGGACCACTTTCTGCCTCCTCCTCCAAACTTGAGGGGTTTAGACCAGCTCTGCAGTGTCCCCTCGAGCCCACCGGCTCTGGGCCTGTTCTGTGACTCCATGACCCAGTGCCAAGGCTGTAGTTAACGTGTGCAGTGACTCTGTTCTGGGCATCTCGGCTTCTGTTTGGACTCTGCAGGGCGGCTTACGGCTCCAGGATTCTCACCCAGGACCCGTGGGGAAGCACCTGGAAAGCTGGGGAGGCAGGGAAAGGGAGGGAAGGTGTTGGGGGCAGATCGGCAGCTCCGTCCAGGAATCCTCAGACCTTGTGTGTAGGGCAGGCCAGGGCTGCCCCTAGCATAGCTCCTGGGCTGGGGGGCAGGGTGAAGCCCCCCGGGTGGGACTGGGGTTATCTGCGGTGCCTGGCCTCCTGTGCCTCCGGCTCTGTCACCTTGCTGCCTGTCCCCCCCCCCCCCACTTCTGGACCTGGGGACCTGCTAGCTTGTCCCAGTGGGAAGGGATAAAAACCTACAGGCACAGGCACGGTTTCCTGACTAAGCTGGGGGGAGGGGCCGGGTGGCCCCAGGACTCCCACAGAGATGGGGGGGACAGTGCGGGGGGGGGGTAGTCTAAGCTGCCGAGGTGTGGAGATGCTCAGGCTCTTCCCCGGTGGCTCCCGGCACGGCTGCGTGTCCCACCCCCTCGACCACCATGGGCTCCCGGCTGGGCTGGGGCTGGTCCTACGGCCTCCGGCCTCTGCCCGGCTGGGGCTCTCCCTCCTTCCTGTCCCCTCTCCTGAGGCAGCTTCCTGGCTGGCCCCCAGGCCTTGGTCCCAGCTGGGAGTCATAGTCTGATGTCCCCTGAAGGATTTTCCTGGAACCTTTGCTTCGTGTCCTGGGGCTCTTGTCCACAAAACCCAAGGGCTTCTCTCCCCTCAGACCTTCGCCCGATCTCCATTTTGAGTTGTCTTCTTTTCTGTCCAGAGGTGGACAGTGGGGAGGTCAGTGCTGGACACAGAGCTTTACGGGACGGTTTGACCCAGTCCCTCTGGGGCTGAAGTGACACGGCTTCCCTCTCAAGCCTCGGTCTGCTCGCCTGCGGGCCTGTCCCCTCAGCATGGTGGGCGCCCCTCCCGGCCCTGGGTACCCTGCCCGGCAGTGCGTGCCGCTGCCAACAGCCCCCATTCTCTGCTCCAGGGTGCCCTCGCCTGCCCCCTGGCATGGAGACCTTCCCCACTGACTGATGGACACAGGGAGACAGAGGCCAGTCTCTGTGTCAAGAGGAGACCCACATGGGAACCTTGTACGTGCTCGGGCTCCCATGGGATCTGGCTGCCTTTGTGTTCCTTCTCCCAGGAGACCAGACCGCACAGGAACCCAGCCAGGAACCAGACCTAAGGCACGGGGCCAGGAGTGGCCCGAGGGAGGGGGCTGGGGGTAGGGGGCAGTGTAGGGGGTGGTACTGCCTAGGGATGGCGGGGGCAGGTCTGGTGGTGATGGTCACCAAAGGCTGGGGTGGGCCTGTGGGGTGAGTGGGCGGTGGGAGGCAGAGGGGGCACGGCTGGTACAGAGGTGGTCCTGGCCCGGCAGTTGCAGGAGTGGCCTTGGTGATGAGATCAGGCCTTGGCAGCTGTTCCTAGGAGCCGCTGACACTCCGGAGGGAGGCAGTGATGGGCTGGGGTCTGTTAATCAGCGAGTTCCAGGGCCCAGTGAAGGTTGTAGCCTCCTCAGAAGCTCGTGAAGAGAAGCCCACTTCCTGCCGTGGGGACAGAGCCAGCTTGGCGAGGAGCGAAGGACCTCATTGGAAGTTGGTGGAACGTTGGAGAAGGAGGGATTCTCTGGCTGTGGGTCCCCACGTTCCAGCCGGGGCCTGATGGGGAGTGAGGGGGCTCTGAGGTTGGGGGGTTTCTGGGAGGTTTACTGAAAACCCCGAGCCTCCAGATCCCCATCTGGAGGACTCCTCAGATGCACCAAATAGGGCAGGTGCCTGGGAGGTGGGGCAGGTCCTTCTCTGATTAGCCCGCGAGCCTGTCATCGCGTCAGATCTCACTGGGGCTTCTGGACGATGCTAATACCCAGGTTTCGAGGGACTCCCCTGTGGCCCTGGTGGCCAGGAGGGTGCAGGGTCAGGTGCTCCGGGCAACCTTGCCTTCACCCATTCTCCAGTAGGGCCCCTGGAGCCACCCACCCAGCTGCCCTGGGGTCCTCTAGCTCTCGGGTGCTGATGGTTGGGGACACGAACCGCTGTCGGCAGAGCCTGATATTGGTTCTTACCCTGAACCCTGAAGACCAGTGCCTGCCTCCGGTGCTCCCGCCCTTGGAGCCTCGGGCTCGATGGCCCTTCCCCAAACCCACTCGGAGCTCTGTGCACCTCTCTAGCGGGGGTTGCGCCCGCCTCGCTTTGCTACCCTGTGTTCGAGTCGGCCGTGGGGACCCCTGGGGACCCGAGGCCCTTCTGCAGGTCTTCCGGCTGTGCCTCATTCTCAGGCCTCCCCACCAAGTCTTCATGATCCCGGGATGACTTTGCCCTCTGGGACGTCGGTGTCCAGTCGGGGAAACAGGAGCTTCTGACCGGGACAGAGCAACCCACCGTCTTGGCGGGTCCTGGAGTCATGCTTCTCAAAGCTTGGGCCACCGACCAGCCCTACGGATGCCCTAGCAGTTTTGTTCCCTTCTCAGAAACTGGAGTTGGTGCACTGCCCTGCTGTAACATGGCTTTGAATCCCACGTTCGTGGTTGTGTTTTGGGCTGCAGGCGTGGCTGTGTGGACAGGTGTCCTGGCCCAGGGGAGCCACGGTGAGGAGGCCTTCCAGCGGGTGGAGACTGTTGGGTGGTGGGCCCTTGAGGGCAGGCGTGTCTCGGCTGTCACTCAGCTCCAGCGCCTGCCGGCGGCCCGCCCATGAGAAAGCCCCCAGGTTCTGTGGCAGGAACGTGGACATCGGGCAGATGGGGCTCTGCTCCCTCCGTTTCCTGGGCTGCAAAGCGGGCATGCCAGTCCACGGCCCTGTGTCTGCAGCATGAATCCAGACTGTGCTGCCGGCAGACCCGGGGGTCGCGGGTTTGGAGGTGCACGCACCCCTGCGGCTTCCGTCTCTGCCAGCAAGAATATTTGTGGGCTTTCCCGCAGAACCAGCGGTGTGCGTGCCCCCGTGGGGGCTGCATGAGATACAGTCCCTGCACCATGGCGCTCGTCCAGAGTCCACGGCCTTCCCGATTCAGGTTCCCTCTGGCCCCAGGGCTCAGAGTTGGGACATGAGAGGTGACATAGTGGTGGTGCCTGTGGCCAGCAGGGTGCTGGCCGAGCGGGCGCAGGGAGGCTGTGGCCGTCTTCTCTCCCAGGTGCCCACTGTCAGAGCCTGTCCCAGAAGGTGTTTCCCTCAGCCTGAATCCCCAGGAGACTCTCTCAGGGGAACGGCCGGGACCCACGTCCAGGTCCCCGGAGCCACGCAGGGAGGGGCCAGAATGCACAGTCTGGGACTGGGCTGTCCTCCGGCTACTGGCCCCACCCCCTCCTCTGGGGTACCGCAGCCCCCTCTAGCCCCCATGAACGTGCGGGTGAGCTCCTTCCCTCCCCAGCTGCTCATGGTGACGGTGGGCCACCCCCACTCCCCATCACTCCATCCTGGCAACATGGGAGCGTCTCAGGATCGCAGGGAAGTGGCCCTTTACCTTCATGGCTGCCAATCCAGAGGTGACGGGATTGGGATGAGTCCTGCAGCTGCCGGCTTACTCTCGAGCCAACTGAGGGGCCCGGGGACGTGGGCTTGCATCCTGCTCCTGCCCCTACCTCTCCGAGCCTCAGTTTCCTGGTCTGTGGAATGGGGCCATGGCCTTTCTCTTGTTAGAGTGTGGCCCCGTGTTGGACCCCAGGCGCCCACAGTGCTCGCTCTCGTCCTTCTCCGGCCTCCCCCCGGCGCCCGAGCTCGGCATTCCCGGTCCAAGTCTGTGTGTGTTCATCGCGTCTGCTCGAGGCCGGTGCTGAATTCCGGGGGTCCTGTTTCCCTCCTTCACCTGCCGGCTGCTTGCGGCCTGGCTGCCACTGCCACCTCCCTGTGGACACCATCAGCCTCTTTGGCTCAGTCTACGGGGCTCACACCTCCCGTCCCTCTCCTGCTCTGAGGTCTCTCCACCCACTATAAATCCGACTCCTTTTCTTTCCATCCAGGAAGCCTCGCTGCCTCTAGGGCGCCCTCCCCTCTCGGGCGCCCTGGGGACCCGGCCCATCATGAATCATCAGGACCAGGGAGGTGTCAGCACTGCTCCCAGCAGGAGCGGGCCAGTCCCGCAGCGGCCACACTGGGCAGCCACAGCCACGGGAGGACGGCGGAGGGGGCTTGCACGTTACAGCCCGTGTGTGGCCACAGGAGCCTTGCTGCTTCCGGGAGGTGGGGGCTGCCGCGTGCCAGGCTGGTCATCGAGGAGACTCCAGCTCATGGCCGGGTGGTGCCAGTGTAGGGAGGTGCAGTCTTGGGAGGGGCGCCCAGGGCCGTGGCCACATGCCGAGGACAGCAGCCCACCCCAGGCGCCTGCAGGGATGAGTTCTGTAAGGTGCGGGAGAGAGAGCCCCGCAGGCTCAGAGTGTGTCTGCCAGCAGATAGACCCAGCGGCCACCGCAGGACGGGCCCCAGGGATGCTGGTGACCGCGGAAGGAAGGCCAGCCTGATGGGTGCCCTGAGTGAGGGGAGGCGCATGTTGGGGTGGTGGGATGGCACCGGATTTGGCAGGACCCCCAGGCTGCTGCAGGAGGCGAGTGAGCTCAGCTGGTGGCTCCCTGTTCAGGTCTTGGCCTGGCCTCAGTCTCTGTGCCCCAGAAGTGGAAGGAGGTGCCCCGGGCTTTGCCGACCTCACTTTCTCACCCGCAAGAGGGCTGGCGGCCCCACAGGGACATGGTCGGGGTCCTGCCTGAGACACTCTTCCTCGTACCAACGTTCCAGGTCTGGGTATCACGGAATGCTTGCGATCACCCCTGCGGGAAGCGTCTCTCTAACTCATCTGACAGATGAGAAGCCTGAGGCCTGGTGGACTCACCTCGTCTGACTTCAGGTCCTGCCGTTGGCCCCCCTTCCCGGGAGCTGAGGGAGGCAGATGCGGGACCCCTGCAAGCGTCGCTGAGGGGCCCGGACCCCCTCTCAGGCCTGCTTGTGCTTCTCCGTGAAACCTGAATATCCCTAAGCCTGACTGTCCTCCTCTGAGCAAGGGGGCTGGGGATCTGCTCGCTTGTGGGGAAGGGGCTCCTGGCAACAGAGCCCCCAGCGCAGGAGACCCCCAAGCAAGTGCTGGGCAGGGGAGGCTTGGGATGGCTGGGAGCAGCAGGGGCCGCGCCCCGGCCAGCACCCAGCCCCCTCCTGCCCTGGGTGGAGACGCGTTACTCCTCTGCTTCTCTGCTGTGACATTTAATCCACACGGGGGCTGGTGGATGCTTTATTTTTGGAGCTGACTTTGATTTGGGGAGGGTATTGTTAGCTCCCGGGAGTAGGCTTAAAAGCAAATACTACTGCTTCTTATCAGCGGCACCTAGGAGCCTCTGCAAAGGCGCCTCCCTCCCACCACGAAGTCTAGACTTTGCCTGCTTGGCACCTGCCAAAGAGGAGCCCTTGTTCCCTCTCTAAGAGGAAGGAGGGAGCCCCGGCTTTGGGGCTTCCCGCTCAGCTCCACCTGGACAAGCTGGGCGGCCGTGGGCACACAGGTGCCTCCCTCTGGCCTCGGTTTCCCCATCTGACGTGGGTGAGGGAGGGTGACAAGGTCTCTCTGGGCTGCACGTCTTCTCCGCTGCTCCCGCCCCAGAGGGAAGAAGGATGAGGCAGGGCTTTTCCTCCAGCTGATCAGGGTGGTGTGATCTGCATGAATATTCATGCAGATTTCATAAGGTACTAGGTCCAGGCATCTTGGAAAATTCCAGCAAACAGACCTGGGCAAAACGCCGGTGATTGTTCTGGGCCTTGAAGGCAGCTTCACGGAGACGGTCCCTCTGGAGTGTCCTGTAAGCCACGTCCCTGCATTTTGTGACCCGGATCCCTCGTCTGAGCGCCAGGAGGGGTCCGACGGAGTGTTCGTGTCCCCAGTCTGGCCAAGGCTCCTGTGCCTCCATCCAGCCTCAGGACTCCCCCGGGGCTGCCCTGCAAGTCAGGGTGGAGGCAGAGTTTTGGGTCCCCAGGTTGGGGCCCCTGGGGGCCCCCCAAGACACTCATCTCTGCAGAATGCCTCTGTCAGGAGGTCCTGACCGGGGAGTCAGAGCTGCCCTCAGGGTCTCCTCCTTCCCCACCCATGCCTCGCCTGCTCAATGCCATCCCCCAAACGGTTCCCACGTTTCACATGGGAACTTGATCACATCCCCCTTCCCCCAAACAACGCAAACAAAACAACAAACCCGGACCCTCCAGTGGCCTCTAGGAACAGCGATGACCCCCTGCTTGGGTCTGCATGATCCTTGGAGCTTCTCCCACCTCTGGGGCAGCCTGAGCTCTGGCCTGTCCCCTCCTCACTCCCTGGCTCACTCGATTCCTGCATCGTGGGGCGCTTGCACATGCTGCCCCCCCGGCTGTCATGCTGTTCCCCCGGCCTCTCTCCCTGCAGCACTCCACTCGCATCCCTGCCCAGTGCGGTCAGACCCCACCAGAGCCACTCACAGGTCCGCTCCTTTTGTGTGGCACTTGTGGCCACGCTTGTGGTGTGGCACTGGCGGGGTGTTTGCCCGGCCCCTGTCTGTCCGCGGGGCAGTGAGGTCCACTGGGCGGAGGCCAGGCCGGCCCTTTGCTGCCGCCTGCACACAGTAGATGCTCCCTGAAGGAATGATGAGAGGCTGACTCTACCCACATCCCTCCCTTCGGTCTGACAGCCCCGCAGAGGTGGACTCCCCGAGGCCAGGGCCGCGTGTCCCCTCCCACGGTGGCCCCGCAGGGCAGGGCACAGCTTCTGGCCGGCTCAGCTCGGAGGGCCGTCTCCTGACTCGCTGTCCCCGACAGGAAATGCGGCTGTGCCAGCAGCTTCCTGCCTCGGCTGGCCCGGCGCGTGTTTTAGAGGCTTTTGTTCCCACAGCTCTGTTTGGCTGCCACAGCGATCTGTTCCGTCTGCGGGGAACAGAGCAGGGCTGGCGGCCGGTGCTGCTCGGAGAGACCCCCTCCCCGGAATGGTGGCCCTGTGGAGCGGGCCTGCCATGGGCACAGGGTGGCTGGGTGGCTCGGCTGGGCAGCGGGAGGTCAGCCCTCGGGGCCTCACGGCACGCTTAGCTGCGGGCGGTGCCGGCAGGTTCCCTGGAAGGACGCAGAGCCGGGGCTGGTGGGCTCCCGCGCTCGGTGAGCGCTCGCGAGCACCCGCACGCCCTGGGCCCGCTGAGTGCGGCAGGGACAACCTCTCCGAGGAGGTGCGTTCTGGCAGACCAGAGGGCTGGATGAGCATGTGGACGGGGCGTCGCAGGTGGTGGTGGCCGCAGCTCGGGGTCCCCACAGTGGCCGCCATCCCTGCGGCACACCCTGTTCGCCTGCCCTCTCCTGCCACTGGGGCGGTCCCAGCACCCTTCCCTCGCCTTGGCCAAGGCCGCGAGAGCAGAAGGGAGGCAGGCCGGTGCGGGGCCAACACAGGTCACCTGCGCTCTTCTTGGTAGATGAGCGTGGGCCGCCGGACGGTGCTGCGCGAGAGCCGGGCTCCCGGTCGCTGCAGCGTGACCCGCCCCCTGCTGACAGGTGGAGCCAAAGCGGCGGAGGGGGCGGTGCTGGCATGGGCCGCTGGTGGCTGTGCGGCTCCCGGTGGTGCTTTGCCCTGGGAGGCCCTGATAGGAGGTGGAAGGAGGGGCCCTGCACCCCGTGGCCCCTGCTGGGTGCCCCCCTATTTGGCTCCTAGGGTGGCGACCGCTGGTATCTGCTGGTATCTCTCCTGCTCCTGCCTGGGGTGGGCTCTGGGCGTCTCAGCCTCCCTAGTCAGTGTCCTTTACCCCACCCACTCATCTAGAAACAGCCCCTCCTTTTAGCTCTCAACAGTGACCTCTGAGTGTCCCCTCTTTTGTGCCAGGACACTGGACCATGTGCCAGCCTGTGGCTGTGTGTCCTGGGCCTTCCTCTTTTTCTGAGTCTGAGCCGGGTACCATGCCTGGAGCTCATTCACATCCCTCCTCCCACTCCTGCTCCTTAGGGCTCTGGGGGAGGCCTGGTAGCCAGGAAGGGACGTGTCACTCCCCCATGGTGGCTGTTCAGGGCTGAGAACGATTTTCCCTGGAGGAATGCGGGCAGCAGGAAGAGAATGGGCGGGTATGCAGCGAGACCTCTGTGAGCTGAGGTCCCTGGTCTGGAGGGAGAGCCAGGAGGTGGGATTCTGCAGAGCTGGCCCAGGAGCCTGTGAGGGATCTCTGTGTGAGGTCAGCCATGCAGGTTAGACGCACAGACCTAAAAGGGAGCAGAGACCCTGATTCCAGGCTCCTGCGTTAGGACTCACTGCTGTGTAGTCCGGGGAGAGCCCGTGGCCATCTCTGAACCTTACTCTGCACCAGCAAACAGAAAGAGTGATCATTCATGGGGTGGCACTCAAAGTCAAGGTCAAGGTCAGGGGTTGGAGAGCTTTTCCTGTAAAAACACAGATAGCTGATCTTTCAGGCTTTGTGGCATATATCAATGAATGGGCACAACGGTTTCAGTAAAACTTTATTTATAAAAACAGACAATGGGCCAGATTTGATCTGTAGGCTGTTGGCTGCGGCAGTGAGGGATGGGGAACTCTTCTGTATATACTCAGCTCCTGGAGACATAAATACCTTAGACAGTCTTGCCTTGACCTTGTCAACAACACCTGCCCATTTCTCTTCCATGAAAAAGCTCATCTTGGGGTGTATATCAGAGAGGGCTTCCTGGAGGAAGTGATGTCTGAGCTGCTTTTGCGATCCGAGAGGCATGCTGCTAGCTGGAGGGGAGAAGTCTGTGCTAAAGGAGGAGGGAGGAGTGGTGGCCTGGCGGGGGGGGGGGGCTGCAATTTGCAAATTTAAACCGGAGCAGGCTGTCAGAGCCCCTAAAACCATGATGAATGCGCCTGGGCTTCCAGTGGCCGCCCACATGCTGCTGAGCGACGGTGATTTACGACAACCGAGATTTTTCTTTAGCAAGTGGTTTTCGGAGTAAAAAGAAAGGTCACTGCGAATTGGGCCTTACGTATCTTATCTTGCTGCCCGCCAGCCGGCATTTCCCTCCGAACTTGGCAAAGCCTGATGAGCGTGTCAGCTGCCGGGAACGGGCATTATTGTCCCATAAACAAATGCGGGACTAACCCAGTAGCACATGTGGCCGAGCAGGCGTGCTACTCTTCTCTCGGAGTGGGCAGGGGCAGCAGCGGGCGCGGCTCCCGGCAGAGCCCAAGGGCTCAGAGAAGGACGGCCACTCTGGGCTGCAGGACAGGTTGCTGTGCAGGGCGTCCCCGGCTGGAGGTGGGGAAGAGGGAGGTGGGCAGCTCTGCCCGGTGTCTGTGAATGGAGGGAAGAAGAGATGCTAAGCAGAGTCAAGCTCACGTTCTTGGGGGGATGGGCAGGGGAGGAGGAGGGAGAATCATCTGCAGGTGCCATGCCCAGCGCAGAGCCTGACGCAGGGCTCGATCTCACCACCCTGAGATGATGACCCAAGTTGGATGCTCAGATAGCTGAACCCCTCAGGCAACCAACCCCCAGGTCAATCTCATCTAGAGACCCTTGCTTTAGTTACATCTACAAATGCGCTTATTCCAAAAAAAGGTCACAATCTGAGGTTCCAGGTGCAGAAGTCTGTTTTGGAGAGGATACTAGTTGGGGCCAAGGGTGGGCCAGGCAAGCAGGCAGGGCAGAGAGGGCACCGGGTGGATCTGCTATTCTTGGGGAGGGTCCTTCCTGCCTCTTCCAGCTTCTCCGGGCTCCAGGCACCCTGGGGCATGTGGCCGTGCCCCCAGTCTCTGCATTGTTCTCCACGTGGCCTCTCCCTCTGCGAGTCTCAGATGTCTCCCTGCCTTTTCCTTATAAGGACACTTACCGTTGGAGGAGGGGCCAACCCGGAAAATCCAGGACAATCTCCTCATCTCACGATCTTTAATTTAATGATACCGGCAAAGACCCTTTTACCAAATAAGGATTTCCCCCTTTTGGGGCCGCCAATCCCCCTCCACAGTGGAGGGAGATGTGATCAGCCCCTTTCAGTGGCGGCGAGTGGGGCCAAGAGCAGGGGTCCCCCGAAGTCGAGCAGAGTCACCAGGGTGGGCAGGGGGGAGGTTCTGGTGGGGGACGCCTACGAAGCAGTCCTGAGGATCACAGTGGGTATGGGCTGCGTGCTTGTGAGCAAGACCACAAGCGGTGGGGGAAGGGAGAGGCAGGTGTGCAAATCCCGGTGTGGTGTGACCTTGGGGGAGATCATGCCTTGTTTTCACTCGTTTATTTTATGCTGCTCTATTTTCCTTGATCTCGGTCCGTTCCCAAGAAGCTGAATGGGAGTGACACTGCGTGTTAAGAGCTGACCGTCTGTAATGGCCCTTGATACCCAGTGGGTCTGCCTGACGCTCCAGACCTTCCATGACTTGTAGGTGTGCCCTTCTGCCTCTCCCGTCTAGACCCTGGGGGGAAGGTGGGGAGAGTGACCGTGATCCCTGCGGCGTGCGTGGGGGAGGGCTCCTCATGTCCCATCAGATGGGTGACGATCCTGTGGCCCATGGCTGTGAGTGTGGCGTGGGGTCTTCCTTGAGCGGCGTCCGTCTCCAGAAGAGGCAGGGAATGGGCTCAGAACATGGGCTGGGGGCCCCTTGGACCTTGCTCTCCCAGTCCTGACCGCAATGACTGTCCTGGTGGCAGGGCCTGGGACCTGATACCTGCCCAGGAAGGCTGCCAGGGGGCTCTGGGAAGAGGTTGAGGGTAGGGATGTGTAGGTCTGGGCTGTGCTCCTTGGGGTGCCTGGGACACGGCGAAGGAACTCTGGCTGGTGAGGTTGCTTCACAACCGTGTCCTGCCATCTGAGGAAGTGAGTGGGGACCCGAGACAGGCAGCCGGCCTTGGACCCAGCCCTCCCACAGGCTCAGCCCTGGGCAGCCCTGGCCTGAATGCTGGGGTGCAGGGTGACGTGACCAGGACTGGGGGCAGTGCACAGGAGGAGCTTGCCTGAGGTGGGGATGAAGGGGTGAGGTGAGGGCGAGAACAAGCTGATGTGGTATTGGGTCATGTCAACAGAGGTAAGTCAACAGGAGGTGAGAGCTTGCCTCACTCTTTCCTCCGTCAGGACATGACTATGGTACTGAGTTTGGTTATTCTCTCTCTAAAGGGATACGCTCATGCATCCATCCATCTACCCCCCGGTTTGTTTCCAGAAGAAAACCAAGCAGGAAGTGAGGGACCCTGTGCCCATCACCCCCTCACGGATGGGTGATCCTCACCTCCACCCGGATGCATGCCCCCCGCTCAGGAGTGAAGAAGGGTCTGCCCGCGATGGCCCCACCTTCATGTGGCCTGGGGCCTATGCCACCACTGCCCCTTGAGCACAGCGGAGCTCGGCTCCCGGGCCTGGCCAGAGCAAGCAGAGACATCCCACCCAGGAAAGCCGAAGCCACAGCAAAGCGACGTGTTCTCCCAGCAGAACTGGAGGGTCCTTAGCAACCTCGGGTCACTTCCCATCTGAAAGCTGATGCAGACGCAAGTGATGGCGTTATGGGCTGAACTGTGTCCCTCAAGTCACATGTTGGAGTCCTCACCCTGGGGCCTCGGAGCGACGGTGCCCGGAGATGGGTCTTTGCAGAAGTGATGAGGGTAAGGGAGGTCAGTGGGGGCCCTGATCCAGGCTGACCAGTGTCCTTATGAGAAGGGGAGAGCAGGACGCAGACATGCACTAGAGAACGACCATGTGAGGACACGGGAGGGGACGGTTATCCACACACCAGCAGGGAGGCTCGGGAGGACCAGCCACACCCGCATCCAGGTCCCAGACCCCCAGGCTGTTTCTGCTTCTCAGGGGCCCGGCCTGTGCCTCTCATGGCGTCGAGCTGGCTGACCCGCCGGGTGGGAGGGGGTGTTCACGCAGGCTCTTCCCATCCTCGGGCAGCGACTCCCACCCCTGCCCGTGTGGAGGCTCCCGGGGTAGACAGTCAGGGTGAGCCCAGGGTCAGAGGGCTCATGGTCACCGGCCAGGGCCACCAGCAGACCACTGTGTTGTGAGCCGAATGAGGTCTCCGCTGAGTCTCAGATGTGATGTGTGTGCTCGGTGGTGGGCGGGGACCCCCCTGACTTCCACAGAAGGAGCAGACGTGGTGGGTGGTGGGCACAGAGCCATGAGGAGTGGTTAGGGGAGTAGAAGGCCGAGTCAGGGCGGGGGTGGCCATGGAATCTCGGGATGAGGTCGGGCCCAAGTCTGGAGCTGGGACCGGGGAACCAGGTGGCTGGGCAAAGTTGGGGTTTAGGCAGGATCAGGTGGTCGGACAGGACTCCAGGAGTTGGGTTGGGACGGTTGTGGTTGGGGGGAATTGGGCTTAGCTATGGGTTTAGAATAGGGATGAAGATCTAGTTGGTGGGGAGACAGAGGTTGAGGCAGGGTAAAGCCTTCTGCTCTGGAGGGCTGCCTGGATTATGGACGAGAGAGGGGCCAGACCCTTGTGGACTCAGTTTTCCCAGGCTGGGCTGGCCCTGGTGTGATGATCAGTCACCGAGGGGAAGCCTCCTACCTTTAGGGGAACACTGGCTTGCAAGGTTCCTTGGCCATCCTGAGCTTGCTTCTGCCACAGGGCCTTTGCACCTGCTGCTTCCTGTCTAGAGCACCCTGCCCCATTTCCTCGCCTGGTTCACTCCTCCACTGTGTGATGTCCCAGCATGTTGGAGGGATTTCTGGGCCTCCCTGCCCAGGTGACCCCATCTCCTCCTGACCTTGTGACTCCAATCCCTCGCCCCATGATCTCCCCGAGATGCCTTGTATTTTGTGTGTGTTCATCGGTCTCCCGCACTGGCCGGCGAGCTGTGCGGGCAGGGGCTTTGCTTCTCCTGCTGCTGCTCCATCCCCAGGGCTAGTGCGGTGCCGGGCACCTGTGGGGACTCAGTCTCCATCAGTGAAGTGATGAAGGAAGGAGCGACGCCCGCCTCATCCCTGAGGACTCAAGGAGCGGCTCCTGTGAGCCAGGCGCAGAGGATGGAAGGCTGCGGTGAGCAACAGCGACGAGATCCCGGCCTGGGCAGATACACTCCTGTGGGGAGAGCTAGACCGGGAGAGAAGTGCCGTGAGCTTCTGCCAAGGTCAGGTGGGCCGAGGCGAGGAAACCCAGCAAGCGGGGCCGGGAGGTGTGCGGCGGTGTCTAGGGTGGTTGGAAGAGGCCTCCCTGACCCGGGGACCCTAAAGCAAGTGGGGGGGGCCGGGGGGAGGGGTGAGCTGGGGGTGAGCCGGACATAGGGCGGCGGGCAGACCCAGCAGGGAGGCTGCGCGTGTTGGGTGAAGCATCTCGGTTCAAATCCTGCTCATCCAGGGCCTGGCCTTCGAGTTGTCGCCTGTGAAATGGATCCCCGGAGGCAAGCTTCCCTGGAGCTGCTGCTGGAGACTTGAGCACAGCCTCGGGGACCCTGCAGAGCCTCCAGCCCCCCTGAAAGGCGGCTTCCGTTTGTCCTTTTCTTGTGGTAATCACAGCGCGGGCGGGCCTCTTTGTTGCAGCCTGGAGGTCCACGTCTGAGACGTTGTTTTCCGCTGCTCAGGACCGTTTCTTGGCACCAGCGAGGCGGGCGGGAAGCTCACGCTGTTTCCGGCCTGGCAAAGCGCCAGCCCCTCGGGACGCCTCCCGCCCCACCCACTTCCCTGGCGCTCAGCCTTACCCCCACCGGCCCTGCCGGCTGCCGGCGGGTCTCTGCAAAGGCACACTTGATCGGTTCCGGATTGCTTCTGAATTTGACCTTCATGCCCTTCCTGCTGGGGGCTGCTGACCCGAGCCCCTGGCTTGTGTTCGCGGGAGGCCAAGGGGCCCGGGCACGCCCTCTTGTTCAAGCACGGGTTCGTTTTGGGTGTGAGAGGGTCCCCAGGCCTAGGTCTGACTCGTCTCCCGGTGACAGGACCCCTGCGGAGGAGCGGGGCACCTGCTCCATCTCCAGCCCCACCCCCCCATGTGATGGGGTTCCAGAAAGCATTTCTGCTAGGGGGACTGTGGCTCGGAGGAGAGGGGAGGCCACCGCCAATCTGACAGTCCGGCTCGGACATCTCTGGCCTCACCCGGCAAGGGCTGCTCGCTCCCGGGCGGCCGGTGGCATCCACGTGGTGGGGTTGCCTCCCCTGCGCCTGAGATTGTCCAAGGATCTGTCTGCCCCTCTCCTGGGCTGCTAGCTGTGCTCAGGGTCAGCCCCTGCCCTCACTCTTCCTGCTCCCATGGCTCCCGTGGGCCCGCACCAGAGACACCAGAGCTGTGGATGGCCCCTCTGCCCAGGGCCAGATTGTCACCCCGCTAGGCCGATGGATCGGGGCTTGGTCGTTCATCTGCCTGAGCCTCAGGCGGCTTCCCGGCGGACTCTGCAGGACCCCCTTCCTGAGGGGCAGCTGCGGGGGCCCCGGCCCTGCCTGGCTGGGACAAGACAGTGGGCGCTGCAGGCCAGGGAAACGTCCGAGTGGACTGAGTGTGGGCCACGGAATCACGTTAAAGCTGCAGCTTACTGATGTCTTAAAAAACAGCTTTTAGTGAGAGGCAGAGAGCTGTTTGGCTCTGCAAGCTCCTTTTCCATTTTTTTTGGGTGCATTTTATTGATTCCTGCACTGAAATAGTCTTTCAGCGTTTTAAAATAGAATCCTAGGCGAAGGGATCCCAGCCTCGGGATTTAAGTGGAAATTGACCTGGCTCTTCATAAAATCACCGAAAAAACAAGATGCTCGGCGTCAGGAGCTGGCCCAGCGCCGTGCCGGCCTCTCCCCATCTTTGTAGCCCTGTCCTCGCTTTCTGTCGGAAAAAGTCACCCAGACAGTTGCTCACATGGACCCGTACTTCAACTGCAGCTGATTTTCTCTTTTCTCTGTCCTGGATGCGCGGGAGGGGGTGCATACGGCTTGGGTCAGAAGCCCTGAGATCCCTACGGGATCACGTGGCTGAGCCCGGGGGCTCCTCGGCCCCCATGTGGCCCCATGCCAGCCTCCACCTGGCAACCCCGGGGAGACCCCCAGGCTGTCGGGCAGCTTTCCGGGAGCCATACCCTCCGGGGGAAGGGAGCCACCCTGGAGAAATGGCAGGGTGTTTCCTGTGTGAGGGGCCTCGCCTTTCGGAGGGTAACGCACCTGCGTCCTGGGGGCTTGGGCCAGCTGCTGCTGCCGGAGGCCTGGTCAGCGTCCTGGCCCACGTCTCCTGCCTCTGCCAGACCCTCGTTGCCTGGGGCGGTGTCCAGGCCTCAACCACACGAGACCACGGACCAGGCCTCAACCACACGAGACCACGGACGGCTGGCGGGGACTCTGGTGCTGACTGTGTCCACTGATCTTTCTCAAAGACCTGCGAGTTTCCAGGTAGGACAGCCGCTGCCGTGGACCCTCCTGCCCTCCACCGCCTCCTGGGCTGGGGGCTGGCTCAACCAGCTACGGGGGGAGTCCCTGCTTCCTGGTCCCTGGCCTCGGCCGAGTGCCGTGCCCTGCTTCTGCTGCTGGAGCGGATCCTGGCCCACCTCTAGTCACCCTGGCCAAGTCTGCCGACTGGCGGGACTTTGGCCCTGAGGAGGCCCAGGACAGCTGTGGAGGGAAGTGCCCAGTCCTTCTGTGAGACCCACCGTCCCCTGGCTCAGACTGCCATGTGGACATGTGCATGGCCACTGTGGTCATCATCTGTAGGGTCATGGGCCAGACCCTGGTCTTCCTCACTCCTGCCTTTCTTCCCTTGGCTTTGTCTTGCTCCCAAACCTTTGCTAGCTCCCCAGGGCCTCCAGAATCCTCTGCCCTCTGCCTGCAGTGTCCCCAGCAGGACCACCGTCTCTTCATTGGGTCAGTGTGTCCAGTCCCCTGGACCCTGCCATCGAGACCACTGTCCCTCCACCTCGGGGGCATGGTTTCCACACACCGGGCTTAGCCCTACCTGCCCAGCCTGCTGGTGGCCATTGGCTTGTGGCTCAGCTCTCCCCAGCCCGGAATGGGCCGGCATGACTTAGTTCCAGAGGGCAGTGAATGTCCCTGGGGCTTCTGTACTGTCCAGAGGAGGGTCCCGTGTTGTCCCGGACCTAGGGAGCACCTTCCTATTTTTAGTATATGTGCTGCCGAAGCGAGGACAGGGAGCACCTTCCTAATGGGTTGTCTTTCCGCTGCCTGGAGGCCCCCATCTTAGAGCACCCCACGACTTGCCGGGAGGCCCCTGTCTTAGAGCTCCCCCCAACTCCCTGTGCCAGGAGGCCTCTGTCTCAGAGCCTCTGCTGCGTCCCCCAGAGCTCCCACCCCGGAGCTCACCCCTGCCTGTGGCCCTCCTGCCTCCAACAGACACTCTGCCCTTGACTTGTCTCTTGACCTCTCTCTATGAAACGTCACCTCGGCTGAGCGTTTTCTGGGGCCCCAAGCAGGCTCTCTCCATCTGCCCACCACCCATGTAACCCGATCCTATCTCTGTGTGGTTTGGGGCATCTGCCCCAGTCCAGAATGGCCCCAAGCACAGGGGAAGAG
The DNA here is from genome assembly GCA_003697995.1 of Taxidea taxus jeffersonii. Lineage (NCBI taxonomy): Eukaryota > Metazoa > Chordata > Mammalia > Carnivora > Mustelidae > Taxidea > Taxidea taxus. The sequence continues at coordinate 31,827 of RCUC01150873.1, forward strand.
GGGAGGGGCCTGAGGGACAGGAAGGTGAGGCCAGGGGGTGCAGGAAGCACTGGGCAGAGCTGGGGACCAAGAACGGTGGAGATGGGGGCAGACAGTGGCCTTCTGGGGAGCAGTGCTGTCCTCCTCCTTGGAAGGGAGCCTCTGCTGAGGCTGGGCTGCGGGTTGGGGACACAAGCCTCCACCAGCCTCTCGAGAAGCTGGGTCGAATCGGGGCACAGGGCCTGAACGGACATCGAGCCCTCCTCGGGGGGCCCTCCTGGGTCCCTTCAGGGCACACGTGGCCCCGGAGAGCCAGGCCTGGGGCCCCTCCTCCCCACCACCCACTCTCAGCTCTCACTGCTCCGAGGGGGTGAGTAGCCTGGTTCGCTGGGCCACATTCTCGGAGCAGATGCCAGCGAGAAGTTAGCTGTTCCTGAGTCGGGCTTGCAGACACATAGCCTCTTGTTGATGTACAGGGTCCCGCCAGGCTCCTCTCCTGCAGGCTGGCGGTTCATAGGGAAGGTGATCTCAAGATCGGGCCCTGGCAGCCGGGGCTCCGAGGCCCGGGGTCACCTCCCGCCCTGCGCCCGGTGCTGGGGGAGCTGGAGGTCAGGGCGGGTTCCGAGAAGGGGCTAAGTGGGCTGACCGACACGGCTGTGGGGCCGTCACTGTCCCGGCCGCATGCCGGTGGCTTGGCCTGCGGCTTGTCTGTCCTCCCCGGAGACCCTGCCCCGCGCTGGCACAAGGGAGGCCGGTTCTCTGGGGCCTGCGGAGCAGACCTCTCGAGTTGTCGCTTTGAGCCTATAGGGCACTTTTACCCCCAGGAGCCTGTGTCTTGCCCGCCACTGGCACAGATCCCGAATGCAGACGTTTCTCTGGCTCCACGCTCCCGCTCTCCCACCCCCACTGCTCTGCCTCCTGTCAGGGCTGTGATCGAGCGGGCTGCCAGCGCCGCCAAGCAGACCAGGGTGGCCGCCTCCCCGCTGCTCAGAACACGAGCTCTCCTCCCTGGCAGCGGGAGGCCTGCCATCTTACTAGGAGCAGAGCACGTGGTGTCAGCGGACCTTCGACCTCAGGTACGGGGAGGACTGGGCTTTTGTGCACTCGGCGGCCCTGCAGCCCAGCGGGAAGGGAGGTGGGCTCTGCAGCCACGTGGGGGGCTTGTCGTTGGGGGGGACCCGTGGAAGGCTGAGCAGGGGATGCCCGGGCAGGGGTCACTTTGGGATGTCCCCTGCCGGAGGCTGGTGAGCAGGGAGGGGCCACCGCCCTGTCGTCTGTCCCTGACAGCAGGGATACTGCCCCCCAGCCAGGGCCTGGGCCTCCTGGCCTCCCCACGGGCCTGAGTGGAGATGCTGGGCATCTTGTCCCACAGCTGACCAGGCGAGAGAGGGGCCTCTGGCAGGCCATGGAGCCAGAAGACAGTTGTGTGGGGACGGTAGCATGGGGGGGGGATAGGGAGAGTGGGAGGAGACCCCAGCTAGCCCCCAAGACGGGGTGCCCTACCCTGCCTTCCTGTCTTATCCAGTGCATCTTTTCTTGTTGGGAGCCTCACAGCGGCTTCCACAGGGAGCAGGGAGCAAGGAGAGTCCAGAGGGCCCCCATGAGCGAGTGGGGTGTGGGATGGGGAGCAGGCTTTGGGCTGAGCGGCTGCTTGACTGTCCCCCCAGGCCAGGTCTCTGCCCCATGTCTGCTGGCCTCTGGAGTTTGATTCTTAATCCATTCAGCCCCAAGGACGGTGATGCCTACTGTGTGCGAGCTGAGAACCTCCTGGCCCTGGGGAGCCGAGAAAATGGAAAGGCTGGGCCATGAGCGGGGGGAGAGGGCGGCCTTCCCTCCGGCACCCAGGAGGCGGGTCCTTCCCATGTGGGACGCTGCAGACACAGCGACGGGGGAGACACATGGATATACCTGCTCCCACCAGGACCCCCGCACATGATATGGGACGCCCAGTTAAATATGCACCTCACATAATCAGTGACTCATTTCTCTAGTATTTCGTGTTTGGAGCGAGCATACTTACACTGAAAATGTTTCTGGGTTATCTGAAATTCAAAACATCAGATGTCTGTCATTTTATTCGATACCTTTGGCAAGCCTGCCCTTCCCTCTTTGGGTGAGCCGAGGGGACTGGGAGAGGGGCTTTCCCTCCCCTCCCTGACATGGCGGGGCCTGGGGCTCCTGGGGCAGGTGTGCGCCTGTGTTCCACGCATGTTCCCCCATGGCCATGGTCCACAGTTGGACCTCGGAATCACTGTGACGGAACTCCGAGTGAGTTTTCCACCTAGTCTGTCCTCTGGGGATCGAATCCCTCTTAGGGCTTTGTCCCAGCTCTGGATCACCTGGCTTGACCGTGTGGTGTGTTGGTCCTTTTCATCCGCTGGAGGAGAGAAGACTTGCACTGGGGCCTAGATGGCCTTGACTCCCGGCACGTCTCGCTGTCACCTCTGCCCGCCAGCCTGGTGATCAGGGTGTCCCTAGCTGTGTGACTGCAGGCCTGTGGCTGCCCCTCTCTGGTCCTGTTTCTGAATCTGAGGGTTGGCCTGGATGATCACGGGGTTTTCCCCTTCTCCGTGCGTGGTGACATATGGCTGTGCTCTGTGTTCAACGTGGCCCGGACCTCCCAGACCCACGGCCCAGACCCACCGTGGATGAGGGTCTGCTCTAAGAAGCCAGTTACCCAAGGCCTTCGTCCCTGGAGGGAGACTGTATTATTTACTTATTTATAAAAGATTTTTACTTATTTATTTGAGAGAGAGAGGGAGCACGAGATGGGGAGGGTCAGAGGGGCCAGCAGACTCGCCACTGAGCAGGGACACTGCCCCCCCCACCCCGTGATGTGGGACTCGATCCCAGGACCCTGGGTGAAGGCAGACACTTCATCGACAGCCCCCCAGGCGCCCAGGGTGGTTACAACGTAATCAGACCACACAGGGGCCTCCCCATCTGCACTGAACTCTGAAACTGTGTGGGGGCTGCAGGTCTGGGGGTCTGGGGGCTGCTTGTCCTGCAGGAGAAAGGCTCTCGCCCCTCGTGGGCAGCCCCAGGCCCTGCACGTCTGAAGGGCCAGTGGCACATCGCAGGAGGGGCCCAGGGCAGGACACAAGCTGGAGCGAGGAGGAGCCCCAACTGGTGTTGAGAACAGTCCTCACAGTTTTCAATCCTCCCATCGTGATGAGGGGTCAAGGTTCTCTAACTCGTCCGACAGTCGGACTTAGACACGACCGAGTAATAACTCTGAACAGACACCGTGGTCACGCCTGCCTCAGTGCGGCAGGTAAGAAGCTCTTCAGTGGCCGGAAATAACCATTTGAAGAGTCTTCACCACGGAGACCTGCACAGACAGGGCGGCAATGGTGCCCACGCATCGGGAGCTGGCTGGCCCGGGGTGAGGCCGGGCACAGAGGGATGTGCTCTGAGCAAGGGGCTGTCATCCCACTTGCAGGAGACTAGCCCTGTGTCGGGGGTCTCCTTGGGGCCCCCAGGTCTGGCAAGCATCCAGTACTCCCCAGAGGAGGGAGCAAAGCCGCGGGCCACAGGCTTGCTTTCTTTACTGGCCAAGGCCTTTGGGACACTCAGAGCAGATAGAGATGGACGGTCGCTCACGAGAGCATCACAGCACGTATGCGAGTCCCTGCCCAGCCCGTGGGCGGTTGTGCTATTGTCCACGGGCTCCCTGGGTCCTGGGCCCCTGGTGAATCAGAGCGAGCGGTAGACAGGAGGGAAGGGGCTGGCTGGGAGCCACAGGCCCAGCCCCCGGGGCCTGACTCCCACTCTAGGGACACGTGTCCCCTCAGCTTACTGCCTGGATGTGGTGTAACTCCCAGCGGTGGTCGGAGAGCAGGCGCCAGGCCCCGGGGCCGCGTGGGACTCTCGGCAGGGAGCAGGTGTCAGAATTCTGTTACGGAAACTCTGAATTACTGACAGCGACGCAGAAGCCTTCTGTCTCCGAGTTGGCTTTGTCCATCCCGTGGCTGTGTGCGTGAACCCCATGTGCCCTGGGAGGGGCCACAGCATGGGGGCCCGCGGTGACCCTCTCTTTCCCCCTCAGCAGTTTACAGGTGGATTTTCCCACCATGTTCTGTGGCTGGACGTCAGCCCTCGCCACGCGGACGGACGCCCTACAAGGCGTCCTTCAAGGTGGGGAGTGGTGCAGGGAGCTTTCTGCGGCCCCCAGACTCTCTCTGTCCCTCCTCCATGTCATGACCTCCATGGGTGACCACGGGGAGGAAGACCTGCCCTGCCAAGCCTGCACAGAGATCTGGCGGAGGCGAGTGGCCGGCGGGATAGGCTGGACTCCCGGCCACTTGGCCTTCGTAGGCAGCATGAGCCTGGCTCTCCGTGCGCCCCTGCTTGGAGCCACCGCCTCGTTCCGCCTCCTCAGGCTGGGCCCTGGTCCAGGCCACCCTCGCCCCTCGCCCCCCTCCCTCTTCCCCCGCGAGCGGGTTCCTCGCCCCCAGCCAGCCTTGCGGTTTCTGAACATCTGCTGGGCGCCAAGCGGTGGGGAGCCGGCCGGGTCCAGCAGGACGGCCGCCCGCGAGCCCCTTCACTGTGCCCCTCCTCCTGCCGACGGGGCAACGGGACAGCAGTGCCCAGGCCCACCTGTGGCGGGTCTGGCCTGTCCTCCGTCCCGCATCCACTCCCGAGCCTGCGCTGAGCTGAAGTCCGCCTACGAAACACCGAACGTCTCTTCCTGGACCAGTCACACCTGGGACCGAACCCCGACGGGTGTTCAGGGGAAGCTGCTCAGGGAAGGAGCACGGACAGGGCGGGGCGCAGGCTGGCCGCCATCTGGGCCTCCGTCTGCTGTCTGGGACCGCCGAGGCACCCCACCCCCACCGTCTCCAGGTAGGTGCTCGGGGGGTGGGACCCCGCGAACAAGTTGGGTGGTACAGGGGGAGCTTGGCCGGTCCTGAAGGGCTACCTCTGGTGCCGCCCTGGACCTGGGAAGGGGGGGTCCCGCCACGGGGTTGAAGTCTGTGGGACCAGGGGACCGGCCCCGCAGCTCTCTTGGCTCAGACCGCACTCCCTTCCCGGCCGAACTGGCCCCAGGCTCACGCGGATTCACCCCAGCCCTGTCTTCTCGGGGCAGACCGGCCTGCAGGCGTGTGTACCTCTGGGCCTGGCGGGGGACGGACCAGGGATGGGTGTGTGTGCCCCGCCAAGGCCAGCCGCCTGGGGAGTGGACCCAGCTTGGGCGTGCAGGCCGGGGCTTCCTCGCCCGTGAACACCGAGCCCCTCACAGTGAGGATGGGCCTCGGGCGGGCAGACAGGGAGGGAAGCCGCGGTGGGCGGGGGTAGGGGATTCCTTCCGTTGTCCCCACGTCCCATGCTCGCCGTTGGAATACTGAAGAGCCCGAGCTTCTGAGTGGTCGGAATTGGAGCCCGAGACCGCCTGGAGGACAGAAGGCGCGTCACGTAGTGGCTTCTTGGAAAGTTGTGCCCTGCTGTGTGGTCTCACCTACTCGAGGACATTGGGGGCCTGTCCCGGCCCCCGAGCTATGAGGAGCGCCAGGCTCTGCCCACCTGCTTCTCCCTCCCTCCCGGCTGCAGACTCAGGCTCAGTTTCCTCCAGACCCCCCGGTGCCTTGGCTTGCAGCTTCGCTCCCCGCTCCCGCCCCGGGATCTCCCCTGGATGGGGGTCCACCCTGACTTGCCTCCGCAGTGAGGACCGTGGGGCTGGTGGCCTGACGGCGCACGTTTAGACCCGTGAGCAGGCTGCTGTGCTGGGCCTGGCCAGGAGCAGGCCTGCCCTATCTCTCCCCTGGACAGTGGCCATGGCCCCCACGTGTCCCTCTGCACGGGTGAGTCCAGCCTGAGGGCTTGGACAGCTCATGGCTCTGGGGAGGGGGAGCCCGTGATCATGGAGCCGGCACAGTCAGGTCCCTGGTGAGGCCTCTTCCTGGCCTGCAGACGGCCCCCTTCTCACTGGGTCCTCATGGCTGGGGACTGAGGAAGCGAGCTCTCAGGGGCTCATCTTTTTAAAGATTATTTATTTATTAGAGAGACTGAGAGCACAAGCTCAGGCAGACAGAGAGGCAGGCAGAGGCAGAGGGAGAAGCAGGCTCCCTGCCTAGCAAGGAGCCCGATGTGGGACTTGATCCCAGGACGCTGGGATCATGACCTGAGCCGAAGGCAGCTGCTTAACCAACTGAGCCACCCAGGCGTCCCTCAAGAGGCTCATCTTATTGGGGCACTAATCCCAGTCTCTGGATCCCACCGGCATGACCTGATCCACCCCGAACGACCGCCTTCACTTTGGGACTTCAACATACAGACCCGGAGGGAGGCAGCTCAGTCCTGGCTGCCTCCTTCTGGCTGATTCATCCCTGTTTGTCCTCCAGAACATCTTTGTACCATGTGATTCTGACCGGCCTGGTGAAACCTTCCCGAGGCTCTGAGCCCACCCTCCAGACTCCCGCGGCCCCCCAACCCCTGCTGCCCCGCACGAGGTCCTGGCAAGGCGGTTGGACGCGGTTCTGGGTTCAGGTCTCAGAGACGGTTCCTCCCACCTTCCCCAGAGGCACGGCTGGTCTGGTTTCTCTTCCCCTCCGAGCCCCTCCTGGCCAGGGGTTGAGAGAGGGCTGGAGCATATAGCCAGCCTGGCCAGCCGGAGCGCCGAATGCCCTGGGACCGTGACCGGGGCAGGTGTGGACACACGACTGCGTGGCCGGTGAGACAGCGTCCTGGCCGCGTGGCCGCTCTCTGTGGCTGCGGTGGGATCTGGGAAGACGTGTCCCGTGCTGACGGGGGTCGTCCTGCCCCCACATGGGGCCGGATGGGGGAGTGGGTGAGCAGATGAGCAGAGGGCCGGCTGGTACCGTTGGACCCCTGGAGACGGCCGAACCACATCTTGCATCCAGACCAACAGCACTTGGCTCTTTTTTCTGTTTTAGAAAAGTAGGCTAACCTGTAGAGCATTCAAGTTCACAGCAAAATCGAGGGGAAGGCATAGCTCCCACGTGCCCCGACCCGTCCCCCGGCAGGCACAGCCTCCCCCGCTTGTGGCCCCCCGCCGATGGCACGCTTGTCACAGGCCGGCGTTCATGGACGCAGCCTTACGACCGGAGTCCGCAGCCTGCCTCCCGGTTCATCTCGGCCACGCGCACCGTGTGGGGTTGGACAAATGCGTAAGGACGTGTGTCCACCAGGACGGTGTCACGCAGGACGGTCTCCCTGCCCTAAATCCTCTGTGATCCGACTGTCCCCCGCCCCCAACCCCTGGCAACTGCTCCTCTGTCTCCACGGTTCTGCCTTTTCCAGAATGTCCGAGCCCGGGGACCTTACGGCGCGGGGCCTTTCCAGACTGGTGGCTTTCACCTAGCGATGGGCATTTGAGGTTCCTCCGTGTCTCTCCGTGGCTCGGGGGCTCAGTTCTACGCAGCGCTGAGGAACGCCCTGTTGTCTGACGGACCACAGTCCGCGCGTCTGTCCGCCTCCCGAGGGACGTCTCGGTCGCCCTGAGTTTTGGTGACTCTGAATGAAGCTGTTGCAACACCCGTGTGCGGGCTTTTGGGTGGATACGGTTCAACACCTCCGCGTGAATACCCAGGGATGCGCTGTTGGCTCGTCCGGGGAGACCATGTTTAGTTTCGGTCCAAAGCGGCCGAGCGGTTCTGCGTGCCGGTGAGCCGCGGGTGGAGCCGGGGCTCGGGTCCTCGCCGGCGCGGGGGCGACAGCGCTCTGGGCCCGGCGGTCTCACGGGGGCGTGGCGGGGTCTCCCCACGGTTTCACTTCGCCTTTCCCTGATGTGAGCTGAGGAGCGCTGTTCCCCGCGCAGACTCACCCCGGCGTGTCCTCTTTGGGGAGGCGCCTGTCCAGGTCCGTGGCCCGTGTGTCATCAGCTTCTGTGACGGGCCCTGTCTGAGTTGGGGTCTCTGCCTCCTGCCTCCAATGCAGCAGGAGGTGGTTAAGGGGAGGGTGGACACCGCGTGGCTTCAAGCTTGGCTCCGCCCGTGGCCGACGCCCTCCGGTAAGCCCCCTGCCCACCCCCATCCCGGGCTCCGTGTTTCCGCTCTGTGGAGGCTTTGCGGGATCGATGGCAGGGGTGGAGGTGGAGGGCTAAGTGAGATGATTTCTGTGAGAACAGCTGGACCCATTCTGAACGGTTAGAGTAACAATTCCCAGCGCTGGTGTCACTCATGCCTCCAGGCCACTCCCAGAGGACTCTCGTGTCCTTTCCCAGCGACAGGCAGCTGCCCCTCTCCCTCGCTGCACCTGCAAACCCCGATCATGGGTCACCTCCTCCGGGGCGTCTGCCAGGCCTCTCCCCATCTCCTCACCTGTTTGCTCCTCCGTGGGCTCTCCGTCAAGCAGGGCCCCGTGGTTTCCCCTGTGGACGCCTTGAGCTCACCGTGGGCAGAGATGAGGCTTGTCATCTTGCCATCTTGCCATCCCCGCGACTTGGCAGGCACCCACATTTGAGCCACCATTGTTAAGGAACCAAACAGAAATGGGGCTTCTGGGAGTCGAGCACAGGGGTGCGTGGGACGTGCCCTTCTCCAGCTTTAGAGAAGGGACTTGGTGTGTCCTGAGAAACTGCTAGGTTCGAGGTCCTTCACCCCGCTGACGCAGGCCCCTGTCACCAGGCCCGAGGCGTGTTGGCGTCCCCGTTTGAAGTCAGGGACGCGGCGGCCCAGGGAGGGGAAGTGACTGGCTCAAGGTCAAACAGCCCAGGAGGGCCGAGCGGGTTCACGGGGTCTGTGACCCAGGCGGGCGGCCATGGTGACTCAAGAGCCGCTGAGCCTGGTGGCCGGCCTGCCCGAGTCAGGACGGGCTCACTAAGCCTTCGGTACTCGGAGAGCTCGCCACAGGTCTACAACGGCCTCTGAGCAGCGGGCTCCCGCGGCGGCTTCTCACGCCCGAGCTTGGGTCCGCTCTCAGGAGCGTCGCCATATTACAGAGGACCCCGCAGCCAGCCAGGGGCGGCCCCTCACAGGGTTTTGGTAAGCGTCCCCTGGTTGAGCTGACCTGAAAGACACACGCTCCAGCTCGGCTCCGTCGTCCGGGGGTCGTGGGGCCTCGGGCAGCATGGGGACACACTGCGTCCAGAGGCTGAGCTCCCACGGGGGGCCAGCAGGGGCCGCAGGCAGGTGGACAGGGAGGAAGGGCTCTCGTGGGGAGGCTGGCGCTGGGGGAGGGGGTGCTGTCCTGCCACCTGGGGCCTCAGACCTGGAGCTCCCCCTGCTCCGGCCTCTCCATCCTGCTGCGGAAGAGCACCCGGGACGTTCCAGCAGGGCCAGTGGGGCCCTCTCCACCCCTTCTGGCTGAGTCCCCAGATGGGGGTCTTTGCTGGCCATTCACCCCTCAATGACCTTGGGCGTGGCCCTTGGGTTTCTGCAGGTGGGAGACAGGCACGGCCACCTGCAACTCGAGATTATCAGGGGTGTGACGTTAGAGGTGGACCCAAGCATCTGGTTCAGACCCACTGCGTGGTGACCCCTCTCAAAGACTGTGGCACCAAAAGATCGTCTCCAGTGTTCACAGCAGCGACTTGCCCAGGCCTCTGTCTGTGGCCATAATCCCTGGACGCCTATGGTCAGTCTGCCCTGTTGCATCTCCTAGCCCTGGCCACACTGAGCGCCTCAGTTTACCCTCTGCCTCCCTGTCTTGTAGTCTCGCAGAGCCCGGGGTGGGGGCGGTACCGGGCCCCGTCCTCCTGACCGGGTGTGTCTGCTGCCCCCTTTTACCCACACCCCACACTGTCCGGAAAGCAAATTCTCAGGTGAGAAGAGGAGAGATCAGATATTAATTCAATTTAGTCCAGGTTCTAATTGTCTGGAGAAACTTCTTACGCACTGACCTTAATGTATTTCCTCTTAGGCTAGTTATGCTGATTCAAATCCGCTTTAAGTATTAAGACACTGATACTGTGGATCAGATAACGAGAATGATCGAGGGAACCAGGGGAGGGGGAACAGGGCAATATCTACAGAGGGAAGAGGAGGCTCTGTCCTTGCTGCACCTGCCTGTGACCTTGACCTTGGCTGGATGAGGGTCACAGTCTCACCTCCCTCCACCACGCCCCGGAGCAGCTCAGACCATGCTGTCACCACTGCTGACCCAGGTTGGCTTCTGGGGTGCCCGCTCACGGCCACTGCATGGCTGTGCCCCACAGACTGTTGTCCCGCCCTTCACCCCCTGACCCCCTAGTCTGGGAGCCCTGGGACCCCGTCATCCCCAGGGAGCCCTAACCTGTCCAGTCACCTGAGGGGCATGGGTTAGATTGCTGCTGCTCACACGGGACGATCTGGGGTGCTGGAAGCTCTTAGATCAATGTGGGGCAAGCCAGAGGGGCCAGGGAGCATGGCCGTGGCTGCCCGCACCATCTTCATCACTGTCAGCCACAGCGCGTCAGCCCACCCTGCCTGCCGTCCCCATGCTGCGCTCAGAGGGCTGCGTCCTCTCTGCTTGGGTCCTGGCCTGGGGGGCCTCATACTGGGTCCTGCGAAGGTCGTTTTGGTGGGGCCATTGCTGTGGGGGCAGGTGTGGCCACCCTGATCCCGGTGTTTCGGGGTCTACACTGTGCCAGTCCCATCACATACAGGTCCCGGGCCTGACCCGGAGAAGGTTTGGGGCGCTGGTGCCCGCCCAGAGGAGCTCACCCCATGGGCTGGGTCTCCAGGTCAAGGCTGTGAAGGCTCCCCCAGGACAGGACGCTGCTTCTCGGTCTGTAGCTGCCGAGTCCAACCACCTAGCCTGTGGGCGCCCCTCGCCAGAGGGCTTCATGCACCGCTTGGCCCTGGACCTCGGTCCCGCATGCCTCCTGGCTCACCTTCTCTGTCCTTCTCCTGATCCAGTTCCCTGGCTGCCGCTGCTTACCTCAAGCCCCACACTGTCTGCCCCCCTCCTCCCTTTGACCTGCTGTCTCCACCCTCTTGGCTGGCTGGGCAGCCTTGGTGACGTGGCTTTCTGGCTGGGGAGTCCGTGTGTTCTCTTAGAGGCCTCTGAGCAGGAGCAGGATGCTGACCCTGTGTAGGGAGGTGTCTGCTGACTTCCTCGGTTGCAAGGGCGTTCTCGGGGGCCTCAACCTGCCAGACACTTCTGGGTCCTCCCCACCCAGCACCGATTGCCTGCCTGACTCCTGCTGTCCCTGCGGTTATAAGTGTGTTGGTGACGGCTGCTGAGGTCCCGCCTGATCCCTTGGTGTTCCTGAGACCCAGAGCAGATCCTGGGACGGATCATACCCAAGGGGGTGGGGAGGGATGCTCTCTCTGCCTGCGGAGCTGGGGAGCCACGGTGCCATCCTGGGAGGTCCAGCGGACCTTGATCTCTCACTCCCACGTCCTGTGGGACGGGTTCCTCCCATGAGGTCCTGGGTCTTCATCGCAGTGCCTGAACCTTACAGAGGGCTGGCTTGGGTCCCTGGTTCCCCTGGTGGTTTGAGGACAGCCCCTGCAGGCCCAGGGCCCTGACCTTTCCTCCAGCACATTCTCCCAGTGCTGAGGAAGGGGGTGTCTAGCACCTCCCTACAGAATAGAGGCCTTGTGGTCTCTGGTTTCTGTCCATCCCCCTCATCTAGGGCCGGGATGCTGCCCTGGGGGCTGTGGCGGGCCAGAGCCTCATGTGGGCTGCGCCTCTTCTCTCCAGCTGGGCAAGGTCTCTTGCCCAGCTGGAGAGAAGCCCCTGGTGCCAGAGGTGGGGTGTGAGCGCGGCAGGAGGTAGGTCCTGCCCAGCCCAGGGGACACATCAGACGTATGAACTGATCCCTGCAGAGAAGGCTGAGCGGTCGCCTGCAGGCGAGTTCTGCAAGAGGCACAGTGGGGAGAGCATCTTCACCAGGTCCCTGGGCAGCTCTGTGGTTCTGGGTCTGCCGGTCACCTCTTTGGGCCCCAGTGGCCTTGTGTGCCAAGGTGGGCTGGGACATGAGCTACTTGTGGGGTGGGCCTGGGCTCCAGAGCCCTCCACACTGAATCCCACCCACGGGCAGGATGTGCCATCCTCCGTCTGGGGCCTCCTGCTGCATCCAGGGCAGGCTGAGTCTTCAGTGTGGGGGTGGCTGGAGCGGTGCCCCCCATTTGCCAGCAGCTGTGACTCATCAGGTGTTGACAGGGTGAGTCATCGGGGGAGGCGAGGGATGGCTTCCAGGTTCCAGGATTCTGGTCCAGAGCAAGTCTGACTGACAGCACATCCTGGGGGCCCCGGGTTCTGGCACCGCAGTGCCAAGGTGTACTCTCTGCCCTCGCACCCCCTCCCCTACGGCCCCCGGCCCAGGAGAATCCCAGGCTGGAGAATCCCAGGCTGGGGAGACCGTCCGGTCTTAGCAGCCCACTGCACAGATGCACGGACCGAAGAGCAGGGAGGGGAGCGGTGAAGACAGGATGAGGACCCAGGGCGCCACGCATGGGCCCCCGACGTGCACCATACCGGGAAGATCGCAGACGTTCACCTGTCTGCTCCCTACTGTCTTGTTGGGTGAGGAGCACTGTCAAGGCTTACCTACTTCTACCCACGAGCTGGGGTAGGCAGGGAAGAAGAAGAGTCCAGGTCTTTCCCACTGGCCCGTGGGTCACGTCACAGTGTGGAGTTGGAGACATGCGGACCGTGCTGTGGATGGAGCGACACGGGAGGCACTCTGCGGAGGGGTGCGGTGCTGAGACCTTCGCTGCTTTGAGGAATGATGGGACCCCCCTTATTTTCTGCCCCTCCCAACCCTGCTTTCTCATGTGCATGATGGGCAGTCAAGCAAGTTGTGATTTGGGGTCTTTTGCAGTTAGAACTGTGGAATAGGCTAGCTGAGTCAGAACTAGGAATGTATGGGCATACTCAGCCAGGGTTCTTGGGCAGGTGGGCCTGAGAGAGGATGGGAGGGCGGACGGATGGACGGGCAGGCGGGTGGATGGGAGGGCGGACGGATGGACGGGCAGGCGGGTGGATGGGAGGGCGGACGGATGGACGGGCAGGCGGGTGGATGGGAGGGCGGACGGATGGACGGGCAGGTGGGTGGATGGGAGGGCGGATGGATGGACGGGCAGGCGGGTGGGTGGGATGATAGACGGATGTGTGAGTGAGTAGGTAGATGGATACACGGGCAGGTGGGAGGATAGATGTATGCATTGGTGGGGGATCAGATGGATAGGTTTGCGGGAGGGTGGTTCGGTGGGTGGATGGGTTAATGGACGGAGGGTGGGTGGATGGATGACTGGGTGGGGTTGGGTAGAGAGATGAGTTGGTGGGAGGTTGGTTGATTGGTTGGAAGGAAGGATATATGGAGGGATGAATAAAGGGGTAGGTGCACGGATGGGAGGATTGTTGGATGAATGGATTTTGGGTGAATGGATGGACGATGTCTGTGGCTTTGCAGTGCTGAAACCTTAGGCTTTCCCTCCTATTAAAAATTAAACACTTGAAGGGTCAAATGCGGACAGGTGCATGGATGGGAGGGCAATGGCAAAACTTTGGGCAGGTAGCTAGAAGCCCAGGGCTTAATTTTCACCCTTTCACTGTGTGACCTTGGGCAAGTCACTTACCCTTTCTGATCTTCAGCTCCCTGTCTGCGAAGTGGAGGGTTTGGAATCATCGGTCCCTAGGTTTCCACGCCTTGGCAGAGTTCTAGGAGTGTCCTGCCTCCTCCACACTCGGTCCCTCTTCCCACCCTCCCTCCTGGGCAGAGGTCCACTTCCCTCTCCCTCCTGCACACCTCAGACTCCGAGGCCCTCCCAGGGGCTGGCAGCTTGGCAGGTCTGTGGTGAAGTCCCAGCAGGTGGCCCCGCTGTGATGCCTTCTGGAGCAGGGCCTGTCTGTGCCGGCTCCCTGGCCAGATTTGGACAGGTGCCCAGCCGGTTTGGAGGCTGTCATTTAAATACCGCAGGAGGCTGTCTGTCGGCCTGACCTTTTCGGCTGAGGACGCAGCCCCCCTCCAGGGCCCCAGACAGCTGCCATCTGGCCACAGTGGTCCATGGTGGCTCATATTAATATTATTATTGTGATTTAGGTAAAACTGAAGTGTCCACACCGACCTGTATACAGGTAGGTGCTGCTCTCCCCCTGACACCTGCTATTTCTCCCCACTGCCCTGTGGTCGTTCTAGCAATCTCAAGGATGCTGCCCATGCTGCAGGCTGCCAATGGGACCAGTTAGAACAAGAAGGGAGAGGCGGGCGTCTTCTCCAAGATTATAGGAGAGCGGCCACACCCATGCTGTGGCTGAGGGGCTGGGGGCTTCCGGGCACGTGCATCCGTGTGCTTTGGAGCATATCTGAGTCCTCAGTGTTAATAGCTTGGGTTTGGGGCTCTGCCGGCTAGCAACACCTCCCCAGCTCTGCTTCCTGCTGGTTGGGTGACTTTGGGCCTCAGTTTTCCCCTGTATAAAATGGGGACAGTATGGCCCATTCCAAGGTGGTCTTAAGTATAAAAAGAAGGGAAGGGCCACTGTAGCTCCTGGCCTGGTCCCATCCACGGTGAGGCTTTTGTCATTTCCTTGCAGCAGGTATGGATCTCCTGGGTGGGGCCGGGAGATGCCACCAGCTGTGTCCTCCTGCCCCTGGCCTGCTCACCTCCCTGAAGCTCAGGGCTCAGTGCAGCCTGGCACAGGTCCAGAGACACATGTGTCTGATGGGAGGAGTCTTGGGGCAGAGACCCCAGGCTGAGCCTGGCTGCCAAGTCCTGGGCACTCAATTTCCCATTTGATAAGAAGATGTGGGTGGGTTTGTGCCCTCCATGTTTCTTAGGTCCCTTCGCAGGACTCCCCCGTCACTCCTGCTGGCGAGTGGGGAAGGGTCGGAGCTGCCATGGCAGCAGAGGGTGACTCTGGAGGGGTGAGTTGGCCAGCTGGTGGCAGCAGCTGCCGGGGGACATCTCGCTGGCTCTCCTGGGGGATGCCGAGGCTGGATGCATGGCACCTCCGAATACCCCCACCGCTCCCCTTCCTCCTGCTGGACCCTGAACGCCGTCTGGCCCCCACCATGAAGTCACTTTTCTTTCTTGTCTGTAATAAACTTTCCCACTATGTCTGAAATAAAGAGGAGTGGCCCAGGCAGACGCCCCCGCTGGGAGCTGGGGAGCTGGCCCTCGATAGGTGCTGGGATGAGTCCGGTTCCTAAGAAGTGGCCATGGCTGGGATGTGCAGGTTTAGATGTCTGTTGGGAGCAGAGAGCCCGTGAGGCCGAGTAGGGTTCTTGGGGATCTGAGAGCCTCCCGGGAGCCTGGCTGCTGGGGAAGACGAGTCTACGTGAGTGCCTGTGCTTAGGAAACCAGCCCCACCAGCCTGTGCATGGGGGATGGGTCCATGCCTTTGCTTTTATGGCTTTTTTCCCCTGGGGAAATGTGACAGGCCAGGCCAGCCTTGGCATAGTCGAGGAGGGAACTGGTGTTGCCCAGTGGTGGGTCTGCACGTGTCAGCATGCAGCCCAGGTGGGCTTCGTGGAGGAGGGAGCAAGGACAGGAAGCAGAATGGCATAGCTGCTCAGCATCTCAGGGCTTAGGGTCCCTTTCTTGGCCAGGCTGCTGAGGCCCAGGGGAGAGCAGGCCTTGCCCCTGGGGATCCCCTACCCATGTGGTCAGTGGGCAGATGGCCCTGAGGCTGTGGCCACCCTTCGCTGGCTCCTGGGGCCCCAGGGGAACTCCATACCCTTTCTGGGCCTTGGGCCTGACCTAAAGCCCCCCTGGGCCTATGAAGGGAATTTCTGGGCTCGCCAAGCACCCCTCTCCCCCATATGTACCTGGCTGGCCTTGTTGTAGGGTAGGCCTCGCTCTGGGTGGCCTGGCTCCTGGACAGCCTCTGGGTGGCAGTGGTGGCCTGGCTACCTCCCTGTGGTGGTTCAGACTCAGGCTTCTGCTCTTCAGGCCCCTCATGCCGCTGTGGGGACTGTTTCTGGGGTCATGCTGCCTCCTGGCCGAGGGGCATGGGAAGGGCAGCTGCCGCACACCTCGCCGTGGGCCTGAGCTCTTTGCACCCGAGGAGCGACACACCCTGTCCAATGAGCTGGTCTGTCCACGGCGACTCAGTTCTTGGCCCCCCACCCCTGACCGGGCTTGCTGGGCACCCACAGCCTGGTTCTCATGTGCTTCCTCCAGGCCCTGGCTCCGAGCATCACCACTGGCACTTAAGCCATGCTCCAAGAACCAGAGAAACTTGGGGAATATTCCTTGACATCCATGTCATGTGTGCCTGCAACCTTGGCTTGAATGCCTCCCATGATGGTAGGCTCACTCCTTTTTGTTCCCTGGAGCTCACTCCATATGAGGATGGTCCTGCCCTGGTTACTGAACAAAGTGGCTACAGATTCTCATGCTGGCCCCCTCCCGGACTGGCCTGGGAGCCTATGAAGGGCAAGGAGACACTCACTTGCCCTTTTTCCTTGCTTCCCATTGTGAGAATTCCCCCAAGACCAAACCATTCTTTCCCCAACAGGACCTGCCCTTTGTGGACAGTGACCTGCCCTGGCCTGTGGGGGTTGTAGTCTGGCAAGGGGACACCCCTGCTCCCAGGGGCAGTGCGGGGGACCGCAGCCGTCAAGTGGGCCGCTGAGGAGCACAGGTTCTGGAGGCAGGAGGGTGGCCTTCCTATCAGGAGGCCAGGAAAGACCTCGTGGAAAGTGGCAGTTATGGGGACATGACAGAAGAATGTCACAGGTGTCCAGAAGTGTGGGCAAAGGCCCTGGGGCAGGAAGGAGGTGAGAGGCTTTAGAACTGGAAGCTTTCCCTTATGGCTCAGACGCTGAGCCCGTGAGCTGAGAGCACGGGTCTAAGGGCACATTCAGGAGTTCGGGCTTCTTCCCGAGTGCACAGGAAGCCACTGTGGGGGTCTGGCGCTGCTGAGGCTGCCCAGAGTCCCCCTTTCTCTTGGGGATCTGCCCCCTCCCCGCCCTGGACTGTGGTTCTGCTGTGTTTCCAGGCTTTGACAGTGTTGTGGGTTTGGCCACGGGAGAGGTTCGGGGAGACTGGCCGGTAGAGGGAGGGGAATGCCTGGGACTTCTCCTTGCTGCTGTTGCTGGTCCAGGTGGGGTCTCCTCCAGCTCCGGGGCCCACCGGATGCCCCCACCAATGCCCAGTTTCTGCAGGCAACCCCAGCGTGTGGTGCGGTCTGCACTGGTGATGGGAGCACTCCACCTCCCCGCTCCTGCTTAGCGAGGGGACCCTGTCCCGCTGCTGCTGGTCCCTGGTGGTCGCTGTGCCCCCCACTTGGCGGTCACTTGGCGTGTCCCCCACTTGTCCCCCTCTTGGCTCTTCCACTCCTGCGTGAACACTTCTTGGCATGAAGACCCCTCGGCTGGAAGGCCTGGCATGTTTCCTGGGTCCTGACTGGACCCCATCTGGCACCCACTTGTCTTCAGCGGGTTTGGGCTGGGCTCCTGTCACTCGCGGCGGGAGGCATCCCGTGCGTGTTGGGGGTTTGTGAAGACGGTGGAGGGCGGTAGCTGCCTGAAAGGGGGAGTCACGGGGGAAGGGCTCCTGTCCGGAGAAGGCAGCGTGGCGAGGACGCCAGGAGCAAAGGCACTTCCTGCATTCAGGTGGCTCCGGGGCTCATCTCCGGGGCAGAATCTAAGACTAAGGGTCTGGGGGAGGTCTCACAGCGCACAGGCTCAGTCGGGGTCCCCCTGGCCGCCCGGGCGCGCAGCCGTTGGAAACTTCGGCCCAGGCCCCTGCCATCTGGGGAGGCGCAGAGGCCGCCACGTGGCTGTTGTCTGCGTCTGGGTCCACGTTTGTCCCTGTATGTGCCTTTAAGTTCTCCGGAGACCCCACTTTCTGCCGGCCCCACCCCCCGCGGCCCAGGCAGCTCAGGGCTCGGCTCGGTCAGGCGGGGCGTGCAGCCTGATGAAGGAGGGTGACAGTCTCCCCTGGGGCTGTGGGAGGGATGGGAAGCATCTCCCTATCTACCTCCTGCCATGGACCAGCCACCCTGAAACCGGGCGGCCCAAGCGGCAGGGGCTTGTTGTTTCTTAGTCTTGGGTCAGCTGGGTTTTCTTCTGCTCCCCGTGGGCTCACCTGGGGTCACGGCAGGGGGCTTCAATCATCAGGGACCTCAGCTCAGGCTGGAATGTCCCCGATGGCCTCACCCACGCGAGTGCGGGGCTGGCGGCACTCAGGCGGGCTCCCTGCCACGTGGCTGACTCTCTCCTGGGGGCTCTCATGGGCCGGCGGTCAGGGCAGCTGCTCTGTGTGGGGCCGGGGGCCTGGAGGCTGACGGGAGAGGGGCCGTCCCCTTGA
Source organism: Taxidea taxus jeffersonii (assembly GCA_003697995.1). NCBI lineage: Eukaryota > Metazoa > Chordata > Mammalia > Carnivora > Mustelidae > Taxidea > Taxidea taxus. The sequence goes on from RCUC01150873.1 coordinate 49,949, forward strand.
AGCCCTGGCTCGGCGCTCACGTGGCCGATGATCCCTGCCACATTCTCTGGGGGGTGGTCACGATCCCCCAGCCTCCTGCAGGGTCAGAGAGGTGGGACCTGGCACGCTGACGGGGGAGGACGCCCCACAGCCCCCGAGAGAGCACCTTCCACCCGCCAGCCCGGGGGCGACTTGGACATGGCGGGAGTTCAGTGATGTGCACATGGCCGGTGGGCGTGTGGTCGGGGAGGGGCGATGGCAGAGGGTCTCGCAGACATCCTCGTTCACTCACTCAATCCGTACTTTTGGAGTGCCCACTGTGGGTCAGTCCCTAGGGAATAAGCTCCTACCTTTGTATAGCCAGAGTTCTGGTTGACAGGAAGGGTCAGACAGGACCCGTGTGTAATCCTGAGTGTTGAGGAAGCATCAGGGCCCGAGACAGGAGCGCCAGGAGGCGTGGTCTGGGGGGCTGCCTGGAGGAGGAGACAAGGAAGCAGAAACTTAAAAGAGGGAATAGGGGGATGCCTGGGTGGCTTAGTTGGTTAAGCGGCTGCCTTCTGCTCAGGTCATGATCCCAGCGTCCTGGGATTGAGTCCCACATCAGGCTCCTTGCTCGGCAGGGAGCCTGCTTCTCCCTCTGTCTCTGTCTGCCTGTGCTCGCTCTCTCTCTCTCTCTCTCTCTAACAAATAAATAAATAAAATCTTAAAAAAAAATTAAAAAAAAAAAAAAGAGGGAATAGGGCCCGTGCCCTGTGAAGAGTGCAGGGAAAAGCATTCTGGGCAGGGGAATAGTGTATGGGAAGGCTCTGAGGCCGCAGACATGGGTGAGTTTGCTGGGGGTAGTGAGAGAAGGGAGCTGGTGCTGCTTGGAGGTCATTGAAGGTCACTGGTCACATCGGAAAATGTTTCCAGATGCGAGTTTGTGTGCACTGGACTTGTTTCCACGGAACTGGTCCAAGTAAGCCGCGTGTTTCTCTGGGGACAGGGCCTTGTCTGGCCTCTACCTGAGGTGGGCAGAGCTTGGCCCTCGCCCCACGAAGGGGACAGTCAGGACTGCAGGAGATGGTGGGGTGCTCCATGAGGGCTCAGGGTCAGAACGGCTGCGGGGGTGGAGCCCGGTGAGTGGGGCCGTGTCCCCACACCCTGCCTGGGTTCCCGAGGCCAGCACACGTCCCCCACGGTGGTGACACCAGCTGAGGGCTGCTCTGAGGGCCATGGGCAGGGAAGGCTCATGAGGATGGCCAGGTGGGGGGCAGCGTGTCCAGGCCAGGGTGCCCACTCAGCATGGCCTGGTTTCCCCTGTGTTGGGGGTGCGCCCTGAGCGCCGTCTGACAGCGCACCTGTCGCCTGGGCGGGCTGTGCACTGCCCCAGGCCAGACTCTCCCTAGGGGTGTGTCTCTGCCATCAGACCGGGTTCCTCCCGAGGGTGGACCCCTGTCCTCCCCTCATAGCGGAGGTGTCTGAGGGAAAAGCCAAGGCTACTCCAACTTTTCAATCATGTGGGGGCTGGGGCCCTCGTCTCTGTCCAACCCGGAGTTGAGATGCTGTTTCTAGAATAAGCCCCCCCCACACTGCCTCCTGTTTTTTAACCTTTCCATCTTCTGTGAGTTCATCCGCTGCCTGCTGCTGGTCTCTCGGCTCGATTAGAGAGGTCACTTCTAAGCTTGAAAAGCCCAAGTTGAGGGAAGAAGAAAAAAAACCAAAGAGAGAGAGAGGGAGAGGGACAGCCGTCCTGATGGAAGATTCCTTATTTCCTGGCCGCAGTCTGCGCATCCGTGTGTGCTTAATAACCCAGCAGATCTTGTCTTTGTAGAAGAACATGCAGTCTTGCAGGCCGGCAAAGCCCTTGGTGGTGGGACTTCTCTCCTGCATGGCCCCCCTTCCTTCTCAGGCTTCAGCCCTGGGGCCGTGGGGCTGGCTGGCATGGAGGGAGGTGGGACCTTGTTCCCCGATGGCCCATGCGTGTGGCCAGGCACTGTCCCAGGCACTGGGCATGCATGGTGCATGCCGGGCTCCCGGCAGCTCTGCAGGGCAGGCCTAATGGACCCATTTTACAGATGGGAAAGCAGCTGGCAGGGGGGAGTATCCAAGATGGAGCATGAGGCCTCTTTCAAAGGACGGGGACCCAGACGCACAGCCTGGGCTAGGCTTTCCCTTTTCTCTGGACTCAGTTTCTCCACCTATGGTGATGAGCAGGTAGGATTAAACCATCTCCAGGATTTGGGGGCCCAATCTGAGCACACAGAGAGCCAAGGCACCAGGCCCAGTGTTTCATGGCTGTGGGATGAGTGGCTTTGGACGGAAAGGGTGGGGTGGGGTGTTCGTCTGGCCCCCGCTGCTGGAGTGAGCCGCTCGCTGTTGCACCTTTGATGAGCTCTTTTGGTCTCCTGCTCACTTAGGCAAGTTCCTGAATCTCTCCGAGCCTCACCTTCCTCATCCGTGAAGTGGGGACAATGGAAGACCGTCGTGTGGCTTTGCCAGGGTCAGCCCGGGCTGCGTGCCAGTGCCCGGGGAACCAGAGCCCTACCCCTCGCTCCGTTCCTGCGGGAGTTCAGTCTAGAGAGGCTTCCTTGCAACTTTGACTCGCTTTCTCTTTGGGAGAGTGCTTTCCGAGCTGTGGCGCAGGGCAGGCTGTGGTCCTCTGTGCTCCCCTCTGCTCGCCGCCATCACCTGAGCTTGGGGGTCTGGACCTGGAGTGCAGAGGGCGGGGGAAGGCCTGGGGAGGTCCTGCAGAAGTGAAACCCATGAAGATGGGCTGGCAAAGAGTGGTTTTTAGTGCAAAGCTGAGAGCAAGGAAGGGGACTTTGCTGTGGCCTGAGGCTCTGGAGAGCTGCGGCGAGGAGAGTGGGCACAGTTCCGTCTCCAGGGGCCATGGGACCTGACCACAGGTGCACTGTGTCCGAGCAGGGGGTGGGAGGTGTGCGGAAGGGGAAGACGCCCCCTCTGAGAGCCCGAGGACCAACACGTCTGGGGGGCCTGGGGGAGCAGATGCGTTAGCACCAACGGCAGCGGCACCTCCAGCCTGCTCCAAGCCCCCAAATCCACAGCAAGCCGACTTCTGGAAGGTTTCTGCACTGCTCCCAGGGCCCTCAGGCCGCACAGGGAGGACAGCTGGACAGGAGCAGCTGCGGGTGGTAGAGTTGTGGCGGGAAGCACCCGATCCCACGGGAGACGACAGAGGGACCGTCCCCAGAGACTGGACACCCCTCATCAAGGGCGAGCTCTGGCAGCTGGAAGGTGTCCTCGTCCTCCTCCCTCGGAGCAGCTGGATGGCCACTGACCAGGTGACCTGCTCTGGGTGGGCGCTGGGCCGGAAGTCCGCCACAGCCCTCCAAGGGCATCCGACCTTCGGCAGCCGCCTG